>PVKA01001458.1:23617-146610 GCA_004027165.1 Ctenomys sociabilis
CTCTCTCTCTCTCTCTCTCTCTCTCTCTCTCTCTCTCTCTCTCTCTCTCTCTCTCTCTCTTTCTCTCTCTCTTCCTTGCAGTTCTGGGACCTGTGCATAACACAACAAGCATGCTACCACTGAGCTACATTTTCAGTCCAAATTAGATTTTGAAAAAAATATTCAGGGAAGATTAAAAAGAGGGAAAACAAGTAAAGAGAGATATTGATCTATAAGACATTCTCTTGGTATCACAAACATATGAAGGGAATTATGTTACATAACAGCTGATATCCAAAACCATTACCCTCTACCTAGTTGTGTCATCTTGACAACCTTTGAACAAGATTTTGTCCTTGTTAGAGAGTGAATCCAGACCTCCACATGCTAGGCAAGTGCTCTATCACCCACCTATATCCTCAGCCCTACGAAAATTTTTTAGGTCCCTATGGTTATTTATTCCAGTTAACTCCACAGAATACACTAGTACACAAATACTCTAGAGAAGTGGTTGTAATGATCATAGTTCTGCAGACAGAGTGGACAGAGGGAGCCCCTGTTCCTTGGGGTATTCAAGCGAAGGATGCTACCACTAGCACAGGATATTATGCTAACTGCCTGGATTAAGTAAAAGATTCAATTGATCATCTCCGGAAGAGTGTTATTGCTTGATCAGCACTGATTCCATGCTAGGTAACCCTGCCAGATGCTTCACACCCTGCTATCTCACTGAATCCTAATAAGAGTCCTTCAAAGTTCAGACTTTGCATGCCCCACTTAATGGAAGAAAAGCAGCTTACCAAAATTCACATAAAACCAGTATGTGGCAGCAAATGGATGGTCAGATTTGATTTCTTACAGCTGCTACAAGAGATTTCCACAAACTTAATAACAGTTCAGTGGCATAGAATCTCACAATTCTGTAGGCCACAAGTCTGAAGTGAGTTTCACTGGGTTAAGATCCAGAGATCCGTTCCTGACTGAAGAATGTATTTTTTGCCTTTTCAACTCCTAGAGGCTGCCTGCAGCCCTTGGCTCATAGTCTCACCTGTCTCCAAAGTAAAAAGTGGCTGACCCAGTCTTTCTCACATCTATCTCAACAGTTTGACACTGACCCGTCTGCTTGCTTCTTCCATTTGTTAAGTACCTCAGGGGTCATAGCAGGTCTATATTCCCATTGGAGGCCAGCTGACTAATAATCTTCATTCTCTTTGCTACTTTCGTCCTCCCTTGCCAGCTAACCCTACAAATTCATAGGTTCTGGAGATTAGGATGTGGTTTCCCAGAATCTATTGTTTGGTCTACACAGACTTTAAACCTACGTTATTTTCTTTATCTCATACTCTCTTCTCACTAGATCTCTTCTGCTTTTGCCAATTCTCAATGAAGAATATAGGGTCAAAACCAGAAGACAGGAGCCGGGCATGGTGGCGCATGCCTGTAATCCCAGCACTCGGGAGGCTGAGGCAGGAGGATTGTTGTGAGTTCGAGACCAGCCTGAGCTACAAAGTGAGCTTAAGGCCAGCCTGAACTGCATAGCGAGACCCTGTCTCAAAAAGACAAAAAAAAACCCAGAAGACAGGGCCCCTGTTCTCAGCAGCTTCCAGTGAAGCTGGGATGAAGTCTATGCTCAGCACAGGCTTGTAAGCCCACCTCCCTGCCACAGCTGCCGTTCAGTTTATAGAATCTCCAGCTGTGGAAACTTCATGCAGTTGCGCATGACTTGACAAATTTGTGCTATGAAAGGAGTGTCATTCGGTGATGCCTGTCATTGAGCAAGCATCACAGGGGGTACTGTGATGGCCATAAGTCAGTGGACAGTGTGAAGCTGTGGTGTGGTCCATCATTAACGAAAACATGACACGGTTCACAACTGTGGCCAAGCAAGTCCTGTCACTGATATAATCATAAAGGCATAACTTGTTTTAGGTACTTGGAATTGAGACCAAGACTTTGAGTTATATCCCCGGTCCTGCTTGCTTGTTTGTTCGTGAGACAGGGCCTCACTAACTCCTTAAATTGCCCCTGCTGAGTTAAAGCTTGCAGCCTTCCTATGATTCGGCCTCCCTGAGGGCTAGAATCACAAGTGTGCATCACCAGGCCAAGAAAGTAACTGATCTGAGGGCCAGAAATGGTGTTCCCAAGCAAGGAATAAGGGGCAGGTGCTGAGGGGTGGTGGCACAGTGAAGCCACACAGGCAAGAAGGCCCTGTGAAGACAACTGCAAGAGAACAGCGAGGCATCTGGAAGGGTCAGGGCGGGCTGAGACGCTCTCACGGGGTCCTCAGGACGCTCCCAGTGTATTCTGGTGGTGGCAGCAGTGTAGAAAAGGCTGGTCCTTAGAGACTGAGAAGCCAAATTCTCCACAAAGTAATGAGGATTGTAAGAGTTTCATTTTTCATTGATACATAATAACTATACATAAAATAATAATTTTTAAAAGGCAAAGAAAAAAGAAGCCCATCTTACCATTCGTTTTTTAGTTATTTCCATGGAATGCTCTTTGGTTCCTCTCAGAAACAAAAACCCAGTTATAAGTTTGCACTGACTTGCCTCTCCCTCCCATTGGGTTGGCTAGGGGTTTGTCTATTGCATTTATGCTGTTATGAATCTGCTCTTTGATTTCTTGATTCTCTGTAATGATTTTTTAAATTTCAATTTCAACGATTTGTGCTCTGATCTTCCTAATTCCCTTCTTTGTATTAGCTTTGCATTTGAATGGCTCTTTTATTGTTTTTTTTTAAATGGTTCTGTTGAGGAGTAAAGAGAAATTAACAGTGTTAGAGAACCATTTCAGGAAAGAACAAACAGCAAAGACAAAAAAAGATAAACTGAGAGAAAAATACCTAAAACAAAATAAAGACAAGAAAGAAGAGAAAACCAGGCCTGTTAACACATGCCTGTAATCCCAGCACTGGTGAGGCTGAGACAGGAGGACCTCTACAAATCTGAGCTGTGTAGCAAGACCCTGTACCAAATAAATAAATAAATAAATATTTTTTGAAAATTAAAAATAAATAAAAAAAAGAAAAAAGTTGAAAGAGGAAAATGAGAAAAGAAACTGAAAGAGGAAGAAAAGGAAAAAAGAAAAAGAAAAACCTAAAGGCCCAAAATACCTGATACAGGCAGGGGATATGGCAGAGCCAAAAAAATGTCTGCCTGGCAAGCGTGAGTCCTGAGTTCAATTCCCATACAAAAATAAATAAATAAATAAATAAATTGCAGGAAAGATAAAAATTCAAAATTAAAGAAAAAAGATTGAGTCAAAGAAAAACATTTCACTGTTTTTGAGTGAGTGGTTGTTGTCCACTCATGATCTGCTGTTTTGGGGCTGAGGAATCATTGTTTTATTTGCCTAGCTTTAGGGGCTATGTGTTTTAGAGGGTCCCTTCCTGTTCCAGAGGCTCCTTGTGTGTTCACTCCTTGTGTGGTTACTGTGAAAACCAAGGAATATCCTGCTTCTCCAGGAAATATGATCAATCCTCTGGTCTCTGCTAGATGTAGCCATAGGCCAGGAGTTCAAGTGGACCATTGGAGTTAATGTTGACAATCATGGGCTCTAGCTGCTCCAGGCTTTGTCCTCCTCCAGGAGCAAGTCATTTGGTTAGTCCTTGCCTCTGCTGCACCATATCAAAGAGGAACAAAATGCAGAGCTGGTTCGGTTTGGTAGATGGTTTCATGCTTGAGAAGAAGGGGCACACTACATGCCCAGCAGGGATCTGCTTGCTCACATTAGGGAGGGTCACTGAGCATCCAGAGTTGGCCTCTAAAATCCTGGCTGTCCAACCTGGCTTCCTCCTGTCTCCAACACTACTAGTATCAGAATCATCCCAAGGGACTTGCTGAAGATGTGGATTTGAATGAGAAGTGAAAATCTACATATCAGACATTCTGAATCAGAATGGCTGAAGTTGAGGACCAAGAATCTTCATTTTAAACAAGATTCTCCAAAAGAACAAAATTGGGAAGTACTACGGCATATTTTCTTCCCTGAGAAGTTGGTAAACATAAGCTCACATCTTACCATCAGGCGGTAATCAACAGAATAGTGTGATGGTTGTTCCACGTAAACCACTTCTTTGGCATGCACAAGGCCCTGGGCTCCATCCCCAGCAACACAAGCAAACAATAAAATAGGTGAAGAGCAAGAAAATAGGATGGAGAGGAGGACAAAATGAGAGGGAAAAAATTGCTGATTTCTAGTGGGAGAGGGCAAAATTGCAATTTTATTTAAGCATCTTGACTTTGTTTTCAATTCTGAAATCAAATATTATTTTATTCCATAACATAAAATAAAAGTTCCAGGGGGCTGAGCACAGGAGGTTGGTTTTTTATATATATATATAGAGAGAGAGAGGCTGAAAAAAAAGCAGAAACAATGAGACAGAAAGATTAACTTTTATTATAATCCAGTGACAGCAACACAGATCTGGAGAATAAGGGTGAAGACCAAGCTATTTCAGGTTACCTTCATCACATGAGGACTAAGCGAAAAGGAATTTCATTATCATATCTATTGAAACTGGTCTGTGAGGGAAGTTGACTTCTATATCTCTAATCCAGATCTTTCAGGAAGTCAGAGAAACAGGTTAATTTCAGCTTGGTAGTGGCAACAATTAGCAGGAGTAACTCCATTTTAGGTTTTAACTTGATAGTCCAGTAGGAATGATTCTTTTTTAAAAAAATCATCACCTATATCTTTTAATGAAAGTTGGACAATTTCATAGTGCTGACTGAAGTCTTGTTGCAGAATGTTAAGAGACAGGAGAGCCAGCTGAGAAACAGGGAGATTTTATTAGGTGCTCTGACTCATTTGGACTTCTGTCCAAAAGATGGAGTCCTGAACAAAAAGAAAGGCTTCAGGTTTTATACATGTGGCTGGGAGCCAGCATGTTCAGTAGTGCAAAAACAGGTAGGGTTACAAACCAAGGAAGCTGTTCACATACTGACAGTTTTATAACCTTTTGAATCTTCTGGGGACAGGATGTCATAAACCTGGATGTTGCAGATGCCACAGGGTGTTACAGATGCCACAGGGGTGTTACATGCATTCTTATTAAGAACAGAGCAGAGGTCGGCTTTGAAGAGAAACAGACTCCTGAAAGCCCAGGAAATCACAGAACTCTGGCTGCAGGACTACGGTTGCAAACCTCATCTGTAACAGAGAAATAGTCAGCAATTGTTGGAAGTGGTATATGAGGGGAACTGTTCAATGGTAGGAGGAGAGAAAAAATTGCTTTTCTCCAGCTCCTATTTAGTCTTGAGAACATGAAATGTAATTGCTTATGTCCCTCCAAAAGGTAAGCTAAGGTACAGGGAGTGTGAGCATAGAGTTTACTTGAGTCAAAGGAAGCATGATCACCCAGATAAAACACAAATTCTAGTTGTTTTGGGTAAGTACTCTTAGCTGAATATGGTAAATCTAGTACTCAAGAAAATAAGTAAGGAAGATTGAGAATTTGAGTCTAGCCTGGGCTACATAGGGAGTTCCAGGTTAACCTGGATTGTATAATTATTCTCTGCCCTAAAAACAAAATTTAAATTCCCCTCCCCACAAAAACCCATAAAAGAATACACAAGGGATTTCCTTTCATAGATTATGGAAGAAAAAAACACCAAGAAAGAGGTTGCAACAAATGGTTATAATTGCATTCGTGTTCAAGAATAGCTCAGGGTATGGACTGCTCATTGTTCACTTACGTTACACATTCCAGATAAAATATAGTGACGACCAGACACTAGGAACTCTATTTCCTTCTTTAGTAAAGGCAGCACTGGTACACCAAACTAAGTCAAAATGGTTAAGGGTTAGATTAAGCAGATTATAAGACTCTGGAAACCAGAAGGGAATGACTCGTCCCTCAATCCACATCAACCAGCCTGAGAAGTGTGCAGACCTGCTTTCATTACAGCCTCACTAATTTTGGCCTTCATACACTGCCCACTTTTAGACCTGCAAACTATAAAATAAACTATTAAAGCTAAAAAGAGAATTGTATTTTGTTCGTTTAAATGGCCCTACTAATTAGACAAAAACCAACAAAGAAATAAGAGTTTCAACCTTTGAACAAATGAATTTAATAGTTATGTACAGTGTCCAACCCAATAACAAAACACACATTCTTCTCAGCATCACATAGAACTTTTTCCAGAACAGACCACACACTAACCAATAAGTTATGGTTAAATAAATACAAAAGAATAAAAATTCTCCCATGCCTATTATCACATCATAGTACAATGAAACTAGAAACTAATGTCAAAATAAACAGCAGAGATTATGCAAATGCATGGATATTAAACAATATACTCTTAAATAATCAATGAACCACAGGAGAAATCGAGGAAAAAATAAGACAGATGTAGAACTAAATAATAATGCCAGGACAGCATACCAGAACTTTGGGACAAAGCTAGAATAGTTATAGAAAAGAATTCTATAACCTTGAAGCCCACATCAGAACAACAGAGCTATCCCAAATGAATAACCTAATGATGCACCTCAAAGTCCTAGAAACATAACAACAATTCAAATTTGAAGCTAAGGTAAAGAAAAAAATTATAAATATCAGATAAAAGATTAATGAAATTGAGGTTGAAAAAGTAAGAGATAATCAATCAATTAAAAATCTGGTAATTTGAAAGAAAAAAAACACACAAACCTTTGCAATCGTATAGAAAGAAGAAAAATACGGACTCATAGATCAAATTGATAGATACAAAAAAAAGGTGAAATCACAACACATACCACAATAATTGAGAAAAGTATTAACTGCTTTGGAAGGCCCTATCCCAGTAAATTGGAGAATCTAGAAAAAATAGATTCCTAGACACATATGGACTATAAAAAGCAAACCACAAAGACATAAAAACCTTGGGCTGGCCAGACAGTTCAGCAGACTAAAGCGCCTGCTTAGGCAAGCACAGCGACTGGGGTTGATTACCCCCACGCCCAGGGCATGTTGAGACAGTGAGACTGGGCATGGTGATGTGCGCCTGTAATCTCAGAGCTTGGGAGGCTGAACACAGAAGGATCACTATGAGTCTGATCTGCGTAGTGAGAACCTCTAGACCCTATACTAAATACATTTTAAAAAGACATAAAAACTTGCCTAATCAAATAAAAGGCAATGAAATTGAGGCACTAATAGAAGAAAAAAAAAAAAAACACTCAAAAAAAGCTCAGGACCTGATAAATACAACACTAAATTCTATAAAACACTGCAGGGAAGATCTAATACACTTCAAACGCTTCAATGAAATTGAAAGAGAGGGATTATACTACCAATTTAATTTCTGGAAGGTAAAATTGGTAAAATTACCTTGGTAATTGGTAACATTACCTTGATTACAAATCAGACAAGGGCTCAACTAACAAAGGTCAATCTACAGACCAACCTCTTTAGTGAATGTGGATACAAAATTCTTCAAGAAGATGCTGGCAAACAGAATGTAACAAATCATTAAAAAGCAGCCGGGCGTGGTGGCGCAGGCCTGTAATCCCAGCACTTGGGAGGCTGAGACAGGAGGATTGTTGTGAGTTCGAGACCAGCCAGAGCTACAAAGTGAGCTTAAGGCCAGCCTGAACTGCATAGTGAGACCCTGTCTCAAAAAGACAAAAAAAAAAAAAAAAAAAGCATATATTGTGACAAAGAGGACTCATCTGAGATATACAAATTGATTCAACATGTTCAAATCAATAAATGCAATACATCGCATAAACAGAAGCAAGGACAAAAATCACATGATGTGCTCAATAAATGTAGAGAAAACCCTCAACAAAACTCTGCATCCATTCATAATAAAACATGGGAGAAACAGGTATAAAAGTAGCATGTCTCAATCTGATAAAAAAAGAAAACATATTAAGTGAATGAAAAAATGAAAGCTTTTCCTCTGGAATCGGGAAAAAGACAAGGATGTGCATTATTATAGCACCTTTAAGTACAGTAGTTAAAACCTGAGCCCAAGAAATCAAGCCAGAGGGAAAATATAAAAGGGATATACATATGTGAAAGTAAGAAATCAAGATGTCTTTTCTTACAGATGGCTTGATCCTTTAAATTGAAGACTCCTGGAACCAGGGAGATGGCTCAGTGGAACAGGCGCTTCCCTGGCAAATGTGAGGGCCTGAGTTCAATCCCTGGTTCTGCCAAAAAATAAAAAATAAAAATAAGTATATAAATAAATTGAAGACTCCGATAATTGATAACCAAATTCACTAATGTAATAGGACATAAAAGCACACACAAAAGTCAGTAGCATTCCTGTGCACCAATAATGAACTCCTCCCAGAAGAAATTAGAAAAACAATACCATTCACAATAGCTTCAAAAAATTAAAATACTTAGATATTAACCTAGTAAAGGAAATGAAAGACTGTACAATGAAAACTGTAGTATTCTGATAAAAAAGATCAAAGAGGAAATTGGAAAATAGAAAGACATTCTCAAAAAAATAAAAAAGGAAAAGAAAAAAGAAAGAAATTCTCTGTTCTTGGATAGGCAGAACCAATATTGTTAAAATGGATGTACTTCCAAAAGTGATGTACAGATTTAATGCAATTCCAATCAAAATACAGTACCATTACTCATAACATTATTAAAAAACAATCCTGAAATTCATACAGAAGCAGAAGAGACTCCGAATAGCAAAAGTAGTTCTGGACAACAACAGTAAAACAGAACACATCACAGTCTCAGGTTTTAACTTATTCTACAAAGTTACAGTAATAAAAACAATGCGAGATAAAAACAAACATGTGGGTCAAGAGCACAGAACAGTGTACAGAACAAGCTCAGGCACATTCAGCCATCTGAACTTTGGCATAGAAGCCAAAAATACAGGTTAAGGAAAGATAACCCCTCTACAAATGGTGCTGGGAAAAGTATGTATCCACATGCTGAAAGTTGAACTTCAATCCACATCTCTCCCATGCACTAAACTAAAACCACAGTGGATGAAAGATCTAAACATTAGAATACAACACTTTATCTTCTGGATGACAAAATAAGTAAAAGTCTTGAAGACATATGCACAGGCAAGACTTTCAGAACATAACACCAAAACACAAGAAATAACATCAAGAATGAACAAATAAATTATATCAAATCTAAGACCTTCTTCACAGCCAATGTAACAACCAACAGTGTGAAGAAAAAACCTGCAGAATGGGAAAAACAATTACCAGCTACTCATGGGAGAGAGGACTAATACCCAGGACATATAAAAACTCAAAATATTGGACTTCCCCAAATAAAAGTTGCGATCAAACAATGAGCAACTGAAGTCAGAAGACACTTCCCAGAAGTACAGATGGCCAATAAACACATGAAAAAAATGCTGAACATTGCTGGTCAATTAAATGAAATGCAAATTAAAACTACATTGAGATTCCACCTTAATCAAGGAAAAAAATGCTTATCATTAACAGATTAAGAAATGCTGGCAATGCAGGAAAAGGGATGTCTTCTACATTGTTGGTGGGAATGTAAATTAGTGCAATCACTGTGGAAATCAATTTGGAGTTTCTTCAAAAAAGATAAAAAAAAAAATATGGGGGCCAGGGAGATGGCTCAGTGGAACAAGTTCTTCCCTGGCAAGTGCAAGGGCCTGAGTTCAATTCCTGGTTTCACACACACACAAAAAGATAAAAATACATACTGCATTTGAACCAACTCTATCCCTTTTACGTATCTTCCCCCCAAAAGTTAAATATATCATATTACATTTCCACATGCATACCCATGTCTGTAGATGCACAACTCATAATAGCTAAATCCTGGAAGGAACCTGTGTCAGCATATGAATGGGTAAAGATGACAGTGGGTATGTTTGTGGTGGGATGGCCACGAACAAAAAGAATGGATAAAGGAAACATGGAATTTATATACAATGGAGCACCACTCTGCCATCAATAAGGGGAAATCAGAGTTGATTGTAGGAAAATTGATGCATATTGAAACAGTAACGTTAAGTGAAATAACTCAGACACACAAGCTTAAATATCACATTGTTTTCTTTACATTTCAAAGTGTAAATAAAAAGCAAAATGAAAGATGATGAGTAGAAAGCAGGGAGATGGATCTTTTGTAAGTTGCAAAGGGACCAAGAGATGGAGAAAAGAAGGAAGAGGAAGCAAAGGGAAATAAAGAGAATGAAAATATACTATGTATATGTACTACATCTCTACAATGAGTGTATTTATTATGCACTATAAACATGTACTACTAAAAAATTTATTATTATTATCTAAAGAGAATACAAAATAGTGAAAAACAAAACAAAACAAAACAAAAAAAGAAATGATACAGAACTTCACCAAACAAAACAATAAGAATTCAACAATGGTTGTTGTATTACATAGTGTTGTCTTCAAATTAGTTATACAAATTATGAGATATAAGCATGCAAAGTTGGTTTAAAAAATTTAGAAGAAATTGAAAAGGATGAGAAAAAAATTAAGCATCAACTGCTGTCCTCGGTAGACCAGCAGAAATCAGTAGTACACCTATCCAAGCCATCCTACATGTACACATATAAATATAAATTATATATATATATGTGTGTGTGTGTGTGTGTGTGTGTGTGTGTGAGTGTGTGTGTATCCCAAATCCTTTTATTCATCCCAGTTTTTCCTTCTCTCTGAACAGATTCTTTCCCTTTCATAGTGTCTATGGTGCATTTCAGATTTTATTTACTCTTTCAAGTTTTTACACTAGTGAGACAACATGATTTTTGCACATGTGTGTTTGATTTATTTCACTTATAAGAATGGTCTCTGATTGCAACCATTTACCTATAAGAGCCTCAAATTTATCTTTCATCATAGCTGAGTAATAATGCATTGCATAAAAATACATCTTCTTTATTCATTCCTCAGTTGATGGACATTTGGGTTGTTTCCAAGATTCAGCTATGACAAATTGTACTGCTATAAACACGGTTGCATGACGTTTTCAGATCATTTGGGAAAATATCCAGGAAAGGAATATCTGGGTTGAATGACATCTCCAAGCCTACCTTTTTGAGAAATCTCCATACTGATTTCTATAGTGGTTATACCAGTCTACACTCCCAACAACAGTGGAGAAAGGTTTGTTTTTCCCCACAGCTTCTCCAACATTTGCTATTGGTTGACTTCTTGATGATAGCCATTCTTTCTGGGGTGAGATGGAATCTCTCTCTCTCTCTCTTTCTTTTTTTATTTTTGGTAGGGTGATACTTTTATTTATATGGAGTCAATGGAAAATGAGATAATCCAAATAAAGATATTGTCTACATAAACAACTCCAAATACTCTTTACTTTAAAACATTTTCATTGAAATATTTCCATCATGGCCCACAGTGCTCTGAACTACAAAATAGATTGCATAAAGCATGACATGAATTCTACAAATATGATTTTCATACTGTGTTTAAGAGAATGATAGTCTCAAAGACTATGGAAGTTTAGAAAAGTATTTCAGGACACATGGACCACCATAAAGCACCACTCACCCAGGTTGTGTTCTTGCTTATCCTTCTATCTAGGTAATTGCCCTTCTTACATTATTTTTCTATCAGCTAACGCCCTCCTATACCAGTACACTCTCTTTCAGCAAGTCATCTAGTGCTTTTATTTTAGATCAATCAAACGTTTTAGAACTCTATGCACAAGAAAAAGAGCAGCTCTTTGTGAGGCTATTTGTGAATAGCCTATGTCTGTAACACAATATTCAACCTATTTAGGAACCTAGTAATAGACTTCATTATAACTTTATCTCAGTGGATGATAATAATCGCATCACATAAATAGATGTTGCTATATTCATCTTAAGTGGCATTCAACCATAATTAATTCTGAAAAACAAGTGTGCCTACTAAAAGCAAAAGGAAAACAAGAATGGCTTTTTCACTAGCATTATTTTTCATCATTCAGCATTTAACCAATGTAATACAGCAAGGAAAAAATGGGGTAAAATAGAAATTTTCAGAAAAATAAAGCTATGTGCAGAAGAAACTAAATTGGAGAAAGTAATAACAAGAGTAATAACTGCATATAAACCCTAAAGACAATGTAAAAATGTCTTTTATTAAGTTAATTTTATTGAGAAAGAAGTAGTAATGAGACAGTTTCAAAAGAGGTTAGTAGGACAGTTACAGTAAGTAACACATTGCATATTACTGTCTTTGTAGTAGTTATTCAGCGTACAAGATGCAGACATATTTTGTCTGAATATTATTACTTCAAAACTTTCTTCTCATTGAACTAAGAGAAAGTAGCTGTATATATATGCTATTTTGTATATACAGATATGTGTATTTTTTTTTCACTACAAAATGGTCCTACATTTACATCCCCCTTTTTTGTTTACTTATGTCAGATGGGTATTCCATTGCCATTCATATATATATATGAATGGATTGAACTCAGGCCCTTGTGCTTGCCAGGCAAGCACTTATTCTACTGAGCCATCTCCCCAGTCCCTGCCATTCCTATATTGTAGGTGCATGAATTTAGCAAGACAATCCAA
This sequence comes from Ctenomys sociabilis, assembly GCA_004027165.1. Lineage (NCBI taxonomy): Eukaryota > Metazoa > Chordata > Mammalia > Rodentia > Ctenomyidae > Ctenomys > Ctenomys sociabilis. Next base: position 36,112 of record PVKA01001458.1, read on the forward strand.
TATAGTGCAGTAGTCCAAAGGAGTAGTGGGTTATCCACGTGACTGGGAATGTCAGAAGTTGTTGACTTGAGCCCTTCACAGCTCAGCATATTAATATGGCTTTACTTTTTATGCCTCATTTTTATACTTTTCTGCTGGATGGTTAAGACCAAGATAAAGCAACACCTATATAACAAGAAATGTAGCTTTTGCATCTGATAAGGTCAGTCAAGTCCCCTCAGGATTTATCCAGAAACCCTGTAGCGCAGTTTGTAGATCCTCTGTCAGTGTCAGCCATGTGGATGAGTCATGGCCATTGCTTGACCAATTTGCTCTCTGTGAAAGCCTGAGAGAATGTTTTCTCTATATGTAACTCTCCTTAGGTACACTCTACATTGTTGATCACTTTCCTCTGTGTTCCAGTAATCTTGATCAGAAAATTTGGGGTAACACTGAGTTACAGGATGTTACAGTACAGGTTGAGATTTAATCTCAATGCTGTTTTTATTTACATATCTTAAATTATCAATGATGTTGGACATTTTTTCACATATTTATTTGCTGTTTCTATTTCTTCATCTGAGACATGTACATTCATCTCAAATGCCCATTTTTAGATGGGTCTTGAATTTGGGAGGCTTAATTTTCTTTTATTCTTTATATATTCTAGATAGAAGTCCTTTGTCAGAGGGACAGTTAACTATAGTTTGTCTCAATTCATTGATTTTCTTTTTACTCTTATTTCTTTCAATGTGCAGAAACTTTTAAAAAAAGATGAGATCCCAGTTGTTGATTCTTTACAGTATTTCCCATGCAGCTTGGTTTTTGTTCATGAGCTCTCTACCTACTCCTATGTCTTTAGGATTTCTACTTACTTTTTACACCAGAAGATTTAGTGTTTCTGTCTTAATATTTAGATCTTTGATCCATTTTGACTGTGGTTTAGTGCACAGTGATAGACATGGGTCTAATTTTAGCCTTCAGTAGGTGGAAAGCCAGTTTTTCCAGTACGGTATATTTAAGAGTTTACCTTTCTTTCAGTGAACATATTTGTCCCTGTTGTCAAATATAGTTGCTGAGTCTCTGCATCACCCAATCTGTTCCATTGACCTTCAGGTCTGTTTTGTACCAGTGCTATGCTGATTTTATCATAGTAGCTTTGTAGTATAATTTCAAGTCAGGGAATATGATGTTTCCAGCCTTGTCTTTGTTGCCCAGGACTGCCTTTGCTATTCTAGGACATTTCTGGTTCCAGATGACTTTTAGGAATGTTCTCTGGACATCTGTGAGGTCTAATAATGGTATCTTAATCAAGATTGCATTGAATCTGTACAACAATTTTGGGAATGTGGTCACTTTTAAAATGTTAGTTCTTCGTATCCAAGAGCAGTGAATATGTTTCCATTTTCTGAAATTCTCTTCAATCTCTTTTTTCAGAGCACTGAAATTTTCACTGTGTAAATCTTTTAATTCCTTTGTAAGACTGTTAAATTTTTCATTTTGGAGGTGTTATTGTGAAAGGTGTGGTTTCCCTGATTTCTCCATGTGTTCATTGTTTGTGAACAGAAATGCTATTGTATTTTGGGTGTTGGCTTTGTATCCTGCTATGCTACTGTAATTGGCTATTAAATCTACAAGCTTCTTTTGGAGTTTTTGGGGCCCTTTGTATAGAATCTCATGTCATCTGCAAATAATGATAATTTCACTTCTTCCATTCCAATCATTATTCCTTTTATTTCTCTTTTTCATCTAATTGCTTTGGCTGATGTTTCCAGAACTACACTGAATAATAAAGGTGACAGTGAACATTCTTCTCTTGTTCCTGATTTCAAAGTAAAGACTTTCAGTTTTTGTCCATTTTGTGTGATGTTGGCTGTTGGTATGTCAAAATGGCTTTTATCAGGTTGAGGTAAAGACAACCTATTCCAACTTTTTGTAGTGTTTTTATCATGAATGAATGGTGGACTTTGTAAAAAGCTTTTTAGGCATCTATTGAGATTATCATGTGAATTTGTCTTTTGCTCAGTTGTTGCAGTGTATTACATTTATAAATTTGCATATTTTGAACTATCATTCCATTTCTGGGATGAATCCCACTTGATTGTGATATGTAATCTTCTTGATGATTTGGTGCATTCTATTTGATAGTACATTATCAAGGATTTTTGTACCTATGTTTATTAGGGATATTGACGTGTAGCTCTCTTTTTTTGGTTGAGTCTTTCTTTGGTTTTAGTATCAGAGTAATACTTGCCTCCAGGAATGAATTTTGGAGAATAACTTACTTTTCCATTTAATTGAAGAGTTTGGAAAGAGTTCTTGTAGAATTCAGCTGTTAATATCAGGACCTGGGCTGTTCCTTACTGGTAGGTTTTTTAAATTAACTTACAATTTCATTCACTGAATTTTTATATATCTTCTCAGTTCAGCTTTGGTAATTCATATGTATCTAGAAATCTGTCTATTTCTTGTGTTTTCTATCCTGTAAAGGTAAGGTTTTTGAAGTAGGTATTGATAATCATCTGAATCTCTATAGGTTCAATAGTGATTTTGCCCTTTTTATTTTTATTTTACATTTTTCTTGTATTTTTAGGGAAGAGTCTACAGGATGTTCAGAGTCTCTCTAGTAGATCAGACTCATAGTGATCCGCCTGTTCACAGCCTCCCAAGAACTTGGATTACAGGTGCACACAACCACATCCAATCTCCATTACCCTCTCAGCATGTCCCAGAGGCAGGGCTGGCACAGCAGGCCGGGGAATCAAACCTCTGGCCCCTGCACTTCCTTTTTGTTCTTTATTGTACGACTTTGAATTTTTTCTTTCCTTTTCTTTCTTTTTTGATAACATTGGCTAGGCATTTATCAATTTTACTTATTTTTTCAAAGAATCAACTCTTCAATTCATTAGTTACTTATATTGCTTTCTTTATCTCCATTGCAGTAATTTTTGCTCATCTTTATAATTTGCTACCTTCTTTCAGCTTTGAGATAGACTTTCTCTTCTTTTTTGAAGAGCTTGAGGTGCCGCATAAGATTAGTTATTTGGCTTATTCTGTTTTCCTAACATGTAAACTTACCTCTATAAGTTTCCCTCAAAGCAGCTTGCTTGCTTGCTTGCTTCTTTATTTGTGGTCTTGGGAATCAAACTCACTTGCCAGGTAGGTGCTTATCCCAGTTCTTGGGAGGCTATATGTCTGTCCTAGGGCAGCTTTCATTGCATCCCACATGTTCTGGTAAGCTGTATCTGCATTTCCATTTGATTGTAAATACTATTTAATTTCTCCTTTTATTTCATCTGTGACCCACTGATTGTTCAGTAGGGTGTTATTTAATTTCCATGTGTTTATAAAGTTTTTGCTATTTTTGTCAATAATTTACAGTTTCGATGTACTATGGTCAGATAATATGCATGGGATAATTTCAGTTCCTTTAGATTTACTTAAGCATGCTCTATGTGTTAGTACATAGTTTATTGGAGAATCTCCCATGTTCAGCTGAGAAAAATGTATATTCTGATACTGTTGGGTGGAACGCTGTAAAAGTCTGCTAAGTCCATTTGTTCACAAGTTTGGTTTAGTTCTGTTATTTCTTTGCTGATTTTTTTTTTTTAACCTGGCTTATCTATCTCTTTGTGTTAGAGTTGTGTTAAAAGTCCCCCATCACAATTGTGTTATTGTTCATTTAATTTTTCATGTCTTTTAAAATTTGTCTTATGTAGTAATCCTCTTACATTGGGTTCATATGTATTTATGATTGTTACCTCTTCCCCTAGCCATTTTCCCCTAAAAAGTATTAGTGACCTTCTTTATCTTTTTAAATCATTCTTGGCTTGAAGTTTTCATTGTCAACAGCCAGAATAGCTACCCCTGCTGTTTTGTGTTCCTACTGCATGGAGTAGTGTTTCCCATCCTTTGCCTTTCAGCTATAATTTTCCTTTTGAATTAAGTGTATTTCTTGTCTATAGCATATTGTTCAATTTTGTTTCTTGATCCACTCTGCTAGTCTGTTTCTTTTGATTGATGTATTGAACCCATGTTATTTTCCTGCTGTAGGTTCCTCTCTTTTCCCTGCTGTTTAATTGCTTGTTCTGCTTGGTGGTTCCTTTCCCTTGCAGTTGTTTCTGTCTTTTTCTAGAATATCTGTCAGTACTCCTTGTAGGGTTGATTTGTGGTCATGAATTTCTTCATTAAATTTGATTATAGTTTTGCAAGGTAGATGAATATGGGTTGGAATTTGTTTTATTTCAGAACCTGAAATACTTCACATCAAGATCTTATTTATTTGATGGTTTGCATTGAGAAATCTATCATGATTCTGATAGGTTTTCCTTTATAGGTGGTCTGTTTCTTTTCTCTAACAGCTTTTATTATTCTGTTCTTTTGCTCAATTTCTGGGATCTTGATTATTACATGTCTAGATGTAGATTTATTTTGATTATGGCTAATTAGAGTTCTATATGCCTCACTTATTATATGTCATATTTTTTTCTCATGCTTGGGATATTTTCTGCTATTACTTCCGCAAATAGTCCTTGTATGTCATTTGTTCTGACTCCTGATGTTTTGATGGCACCTATTTGTCTTATATTGTTTTTATTTACATCATCTTGTAGCTGCTGAATTGTTGTTTTTAAGGGATCTCTCATTTCACATTCACTAGTTACAATGCTGTCTTCAAGGTCTGAAAGTCTGTCTTCAGTTTTGTTCAAGTAGTTTGGCCAGATTTCAGTGGAATTCTTAATTTCTTGGATATCCGTCTGAATCTGTTTCATGCATTCTACTTCTTTCCTGTATTTCTGATCAATGTTTCCATCATTTTTTACTCTCCTCTATTTTTATCTATGCCTTCTTTAGATATGCTTATGATATTCTATCGTAAGCGTTGACATTTTTTTACCTGAGAGTTTATTTCTGATATGATTCTTCCTAGAGTTTGATGCAGTTGTTTCTTTACTTCAGCTGCTATCATTTCAGAAATTTCAGGTATGTGACTTTCAAAATCTTATATGTCCTCGTACCCTGGACTTGTTCTGGGTGGTTTGGAGGTCTGAAATTGCATTTTTCTCCTTCTTTTGGAGATTTTTGTAATTCCCAATGTTCAACAGGACTCAGCAGCAATGCAAGGGGGCTGAGCAGTGGGTCAGCAAAGCTCCTGTGACAGTGAGGAGGCGTGTAGGCTCACCAAAGCTGCCACTGTGTGAGATTCAGGGTGGCTTCTGCCACAGTGAAGGGGAAGGAAGCCCCAGCTTACGATGGCTCTTAGGATGACGGAGGAGGACTGATGCGCCACAAGGCTAGTGTGATGGTGGAGGGAGAAGGTTAGGACTCCCCAAGGCATCCACGACTAGTGTCAGGGGGAGGGTCAAAATACAGCAAAGCTCATGAGGTTCTGGTGAGGGTGGGATGGGACTCAGCAGTAGATACCTGTTGTCCACCTGCCTTACTAATAAAAACTTCTTAAAATCAATTCTTGGCTCAGTGGCAAATGTCCACAACTTCGGTACTCTGAGATGCTAAGGCAGGAAGACTTCATGTTTGACTACAACCTGGAAAAATCAGCATGGTAGTGAAACCCTGCCTCAAAATACAGAGCAAAAAGAGCTGGGATCTAGCTCAGTATAAAGCCCTGGGTTCAATCACCTGTAGAAAAATAACAATAATAATAATAATTAAAGTGAAAGATTTGTTAAGCTACTTTTTCAAACCTAGGTGGGCTATATACATATATTCTTCCATTTCTCCTTTCACTATTTTAATTATCATTCCATTGTTTATTTTCTTAGTTAACCCCACATATTTCCCCCCATCTATTCCCTAACCTCTAACTTTCGGATCATTTACTCTCTGAGCACAATTTCTGTGTAGGTATGTCTTGCTTTAAACCAAAATTCATAGTGTTGACTATGGGCAAAGAGTTTTATTTAAAAAAAATAGTGATGCCAGTGCTCTATTCCAGGCCAGTTAAATAAAAGTCTCCTGACGTGAACTCTACCAAGACATAGACAATTTTGTTCTAAAACTCATATTATGAAGGCAAAAAAAGACACCAGATTGCTAAGACAATTTTGAAAGAAGACTGAAGTTGGATAGTTCATTATATTTTTTTATGGCAGAACCAGGGATTGAACTCAGGCCCTTGCACTTGCCAGGGAAGCATTTATTCCACTGAGCCATCTCCCCAGCCCTAAAGTTTGATAGTTCAGTGAGAAGAAAGTTTTGAACTAATAGTGTTTAGGCAAGATATCATGTCTGCATCTTCTACTATGAATAACTACTACAAAGACAACAATAAGCAATGTATTAATTACTGTAACTGTCCTACTAATCTGTTTTGAAACTGTCTCATTGCTACTTCTTTCTCAATAAAATTAATATAAAAATGGGAAAAGAAAAGAATGAAGTGGGAGCAGTCATCCCACTAGCTAATAAGGCTCATGTAGCTATGACACTGAAGACAGAGTGTAACTGGTGAAAGAATAGACAGATAGACAGATGGAGAAGACTTCAGAATCGAGAACTAGACCCAGGTAAACACGCCCACTGATGCCGGACAGTTGCAAGAGCAATTCAGTTGAAATATGAGCCTTTTCTTTTTCTTTTGGCCTTCAGTACTGTGGATTGAACCTAGCTAGGCTTTTCACTGGGCCACATTCCCTGGCATTGTTATGTTTTATTTTGAGACAGGGTCTCCTTAAGCCACTAAGTTGCCCTGGAGAGGTTTAGAGTGCTAGGACCTCAGTACTGTGCCACAGTACCTGGCTGAAATGAGCTTTTTTCAATAAGTGGTGCTGTGAACAGTTGAACTCACATTGGCAAGTAATGAACTGGAGACTAAACCTCATACTTAGCACTAAAACTGAAAATGCATTACAGGCCTACACACAAAATTCAAAGCTACGAATTTTGTAGAAAAAAACATTCTCAGTTTCTAGAGAACAACATGCTTTCACGCATCACACTAAATTGTGGGCCTTTCCACACCACCAATCTAACTAACTCTTCAGGACTAACTGGATGTCCAATAACTTGGTCCAGTTCTTCAGGGAAGGTTCTCTTTCTCACAACACTGTCACGCTATATTTCTAACTAGCTATAAATCAGAGTTCTCACTGACCCTTTCTTCCATGTTGATTTATTAAAATAGCTCACCAACTTTTTATAAAATGAAACACTCACCTTTTAACAGCAGTCTACACTTGGGAATTTACACCAAACCTTATGTTCACATGAAAATGTATACACATATTTGAAACAGCTGCATAGATAAGCAGCTTCAAACCTGAAGTAGTCCCAGTAGCTTTCAGCAGTTGCGTACTTAAACAAACTCATATATATTCATAACTTAGAGTGAGTTGATAACTTAAAGGAGCTAGTGTTGACAGATGCCACACAACTTGGCTAGATTTCAGATAAACTTTGCTTAGTGGAAAAAGTTTATGTCAAAATGTTGCATACGGTGTGATTCCATTCATATAAGGTTCTTGAAATAACAAATTCATAGACATAAAGGACAGATTAACAGTTGCAAAGATTTAACATGAAGGCATAATTTTATATGTTGATGAGGTGGTAATTTGTTATGGCTTGTATCCAGATATACCTCCAAAGCCTCATACACCAATAGGTGGGGCTTTCTGGAGGTGACCGGATCTGGGGTGTGTAATACTGAGATTAACACGTATGTGATAACTAAACTGATTCAGTATAATTCTGGGTGTGGAGAATCAAAGGTCCATTCTGGGCGTGGGAGGCACTCACTGAGACATTGTATCTTAGATTGACTGTAAATGGAGGCTTCCTGCTAGCGCCTTGCTGTGTCTGCCCTGCCATGGACCATTTCTCCCATGCCATGACCCTCTGTCATGCCTCCCCACCTTAGACTACAGACTGAAACTTCTACAACCTGTGAGCTGAAATAAAACGTCCTCCTGGAACTTAAGACATCAAGTATTTTATCCCCATAACAAAAAGTAACCAAGACATGATTGCATGAATCTACATGTGTAATAAAACTCCTTAAAGCTAACCATGTGAGCACAAGCATATATAAAACTGCTGAGATCTGAATAAGTTCCCTGGAAAGTACCCATACTACTTTCCTACAATTGACATTATGTTATAATTATGAAAGACTTTCACTGAGGGAAACTGGGTGTAGGGTACAAAGGATCTCCTTTCAACTCTCTATAAACTTACTATTTTGTAAAGATAACTTATATTTTCCTCCATTTATTTATTTATTTAACCATCCAATTACATCCATTATGGACTTCCACCTATTTTATACTTTGGATTCTAATCCAGTACTTTGCTGTTTAATTTACTGCACAGAATATTACTAAAGCCTCCTAAAATGGTTATATAGGACTGACAGTGTGCTAGTCATCTTTCTGTCACTGGAAAAAAAAACCACCTGAAGCAGTTAACTTTCTTGCAGGGGGTTGCACTCAGCCCTACACATGGTAAACAAACACTCTATGACTGAGCTATATAACTAGTGCTTGAGGCAATTAATTTAAAAGGAAAAGGTTTTATTTGGGCCCATAATTTTGGAAATTTCAGCCCACGATAAATTGGTCCCACTGTCATGAGCTTCTGGTACACTTCATGGGAAGAGCATGTGGCATGACAAACTGCTTATTTCACTAGCATGGATGCAAAGAAAGGGAAAAGAAAGAGACCAGGGTCCCACAGTCCCCCTTAAGGGTACCTGTTCCCTGCAATGAATGAAGGACTTCTCACTGGCCTGATCTCCAACATCTCCCAACAGCACCATCTTGGGGACCATACTTCTTTATTTTCATTTTTAAGATTTTGTTTATTGATACAGGGTCTCACTATGCAGCTTAGACTTACAGTGATCCTCCTGCCTCAGCCTCACCAGTGCTGTGATTACAGGCATGCACCACCATGCCCAGTTCCAAGGCCATCATGGTATGAAGTACTGGGGATTGAACTCAGGACCTTGTGCTTGTCAGGCAGGCACTTAGACTGCCAAGTTATCTCCCCAGCCCCAGAGGGACCATAATTCTAACACATAGACCATTGAGGGACACTCCTCATCCAAACAATAGCAGGACAGGGGTACATGGAATATCCTAAAAGAAAAAAAAAAAAACATGGCCTGAGGTATACCTGAGGCCAAATCCTGTGTCTACCACTTACCATGTAACTTTTCTGTCAAGTTATTTGATTTTTTTTTTCATTTTTCGGTAAGGGGCAGATGCTCAGGTTTAACCTAAGTGCTAAGAACACTCTTATCTTACCATTGAGCTGTTGCCCTAATCATATTTGAACTTTTGAGGCTCAACTTTCTCATGATTTAATTATAGGGCGAGAATTAAGCAAGATAATGCACATAAGAAATGCTTAGTACAATATCTCCATTAGAGACATTCACGTGAAACAATCACAAACATTCCATTTCTTCTTTGTTAATTTACTGATGCTATGTTGGGTATCCATCAGGAACCTCACTCCTATGATATGTTGTCCTGGGACAGCCTGTCAAGTTCCAGAACACTAGTGGTGAACTAAATTAATCATAGAAGATTCAAACAGCTTCTAATGTGTCTCTCCTTAATCATCATCATTTAGGGAAGATCTTTCTGCAGATAAATCTCCTCCCTTGATGGCTCAGTGGAATAAGTGCTTCCCTGGCAAGCGCAAGGGCCTGAGTTCAATCCCCAGTTCCGCCAAAAAGACAGAAAAAGTAAAGTGTTATTTGATAGTAGTGTATATTTACACATTAAAAAAGGAAGTACAGATTTTTAGAGACCGGCCGGAGACAGCGGGACCGGCTCCTCCATTCTCCTGGATCCTGCCCACGCCACCCAGCCAGAGACTGGCCTGAGACAGCGGCTGACTCCAGCGGCCTCCTGGATCCCGCCCCAAGCTCTCCCAGCGAGTGGGAATTTGCACGACTCACCAGGCTTCCCAGATCAGTGAGAATGTGGGGAGTCTGAGGGAGAGCCATTGGCTTCTTCCTACCCCGGCTACCTGGATCCCTGCCCCCAAGCCCTCCAAGCCAGTGACTGGCCTGAAACCTCAGGACCCACTCACCAGCACCTCCCCAGATCCCCTTCCCTAAAGCCCACTGAACGAGTGGGAATTTCCCCCTGATTCTCAGGGCAACAAAGTTTAGTGAGTGCAGAACTCCAGACCCGCCGTGCACGAGAGACATTTCCCAGGGATTCCTTGCCCCACCCACCCCCCGTGGCCCAGTGAGAGCTCCAGGCACACTGTGCCAGAGAAACATTTCCAGGTGATTACCGGTCCCACCCCACAGCCCCAGACCCAGTGCAGGTCGGCCTGGAGTGAGAACTCCAAGCCTGCCATGCCAGAGGAACATTTCTCAGCAATCCTCAGTCCCATGCTACAGACCGAAACCCAGCACAGCCTGGCCTGTGAGTGAGGGCTCCAGGCCTGCTGCACCAGAGGGACCTTTCACAGCCTTCTCGGGTTACGGCCTGTAGACCCGGACCCAGCACAGGCTGGCCGACCCAGTACAGCCTACTCAGTGAATAAGATCATCCACTATCCTTTTGTGAGCCCAAAAGACCCACCAAAGCCCAGGCCTGCCCACCTAGGGAATGACATGCCTGACACAGGAGGGCTGACCCCGGGAACCAACAGAGGGGAACCAAGGAGCTGCAGCAAAAAAGGAACTGAACACAACAGCTAGACCCAGGATAGGCATACCTGGAAAATCTCAAACTTAATAGACTGGAACCCGAATCTCATAACAAGCTAAGGTTATAGCTGCACCAAAGCTCTGCACCAAAGGTCAAAGGTCAGTGCTATACAAAATGACAAAGAGAAGGGAAAAAATGCAATCCCAGACCTCGAGTCCATCAGGAAGGGCAGAGGACACTAGCTCAGCTGCAATGAATGAATCAGCAGATACAGCAGCAAAGGAACAACAGCAGAAAACTATAGAGGAAATAAAACGAGAAATAATTCCCCAAATTAAAAAAGAAATATCTGAATACATAGTATCTGAAATAAAGAATGAATTCCAGAAACATTGAGTGAAAAAACTATGCTCACCCAGAACAAGTGCAGACAGCACAATTCCAGCAGATATATATGAACTAACAGCATCTGAGCAAAGAAACAACAGCAGAAAGATCATGAGGAACTCAAAGCAGAAATAAGTTCTGAAGTCAAAAAAGAACTTTTTGAAGTCATAGCATCTGAAATACAGAAACAAGCCCAGAAATATAAAGAGGAAACCCAACTTGGAAGAAACACAACAGAAAAAGAATTAATAACTACCTCTAAAGAAGACATGGATAAAAAAAATTGAGATCAGAAATATGATGGATTCCTTGAATGAGCAATACAGAAAAGAAATAGAACACATGAAACACAGTCAAAGAGATATAGAAGAACTAAAAATATCAATCATGAGTCTACAAAACCGTCTGAGTGAAAGCGAAGACAGAGTTTCAGATATTGAAGATGCCGGAGCAGTGACTGAAAAGGTGAGAAAGGATCTCTTAAAAACAATGAGAATGCGGGAAAAAATAATCCATCACCTGCAAGATGACACCAGGATGCACAATGTGAGAATAATTGGTATCAACGAGAATGAAGGAGTCAATACAAATGACATACAAAGAATTTGGGAAGAAATAATCACAGAAAACTTCCCAAATATGAGGAAACAATCCAACATCCAGGTCAGCAAAGCATACAGAACACCAAACAACCTCAACCCAAGTAGAAGCACCCTGAGACATATAATAGTTAAGATCCCAGAAATCCAACACAAAAATAATATACTGAAAGCTGCTAGAGAGAAGAAGGAGCTCACATTCAAAGGAAAACCCATCAGAATTACAGCCGACTTCTCTACACAAACAATGAAGGCAAGGAGAGCATGGAGCAGAGTTCTTCAAGTCCTACACGAAAACAAACCCCAGCCCAGACTATTATACCCTGCAAAACTCTTTCAAGTTTGATGGAGAAGTGAAATACTTCCACGACAAAGAACAACTAAAGAATTTCATGATGACTAAGCCATCCCTCCACAGGCTGCTGAAAGATGTTCTAGAGAGAGACCACAATGACCAGAACTCCATGAAAGAGAATGGAAGGAACCCACTAAACAGGACAGACAATAAAACACAGGTTACAAAGGAATAAACAACACCAGGTAAATATCATGACAAACATAAGTCAACACATTTCAATCATAACCATCAATGTAAATGGACTTAATTCTCCAATTAAGAGAAATAGACTGGCACAGTGGATTAGGAAACAAAATCCAGCAATATGCTGTATACAAGAAACACACTTAACTCAAAATGACATTCATAGGCTCAAAGTCAAAGGATGGAAAACAATACTGCATGCCCCAGCACCTCAGAAAAAAGCAGGAGTAGCAATTCTGTTCTCAGACAGTCTCAACTTCAAACCAAGAATGATCAAACAACACAAAGAAGGCCACTATATATTGGTCAGGGGAAAAATTCAAGAGCAAGAAGTAACAATCATAAATATTTATGCACCAAACACAGAAGCACCCAACTATGTAAGACAAATCTTAAGGGACATGAAAAACTTAATGTCTAAGAACACAATCTTAACAGGAGACCTTAACACACCCTTATATCAAAAAGATAGGTCAACCAGACAAAAAATTAGCAAAGAAGTAGCAGAACTGAACCAAAGCTTGGAACAAATGGACCTGGTGGACACATACAGAGTATTCCAACCAACCACAGCTGAATACATATTTTTTTCAGCTGCACATGGGTCATTTTCCAAAATAGACCACATAATAGTCCAGGGGTCATGCATAAGTATATGCAAGAAAACAGAAATTATGCCATGCATATTATCTGACCACAATGCAATGAAACTGGAAATAAATGACAAAAGAAACCAGAAAAACCCACTAAACTCATGGAAACTAAACAACACCCTACTCAGCAATCAATGGGTTGCAGAAGTAATTCAACAAGAAATTCAACAGTATCTACAATTCAATGAAAATTCAAGTACAACTTACCAGAATTTATGGGATGTGATGAAAGCAGTTCTTAGACGGAATATAATAGCTATGAACTCACACATTAGGAAAACTGAAAGGGAAGAAATTAGCACCCTAATGTTGCACCTCTGACAACTAGAAAAAGAAGAACAAACAAAACCCAGAGCGCAAAAACAGGAAGAAATCATAAAGATTAGAGCAGAAATGAATTCAACTGAGATGAAAAAAACAGTTCAAAGAATCCACAAATCAAAAAGTTGGTTCTTTGAAAACTAAATAAAATTGATAAGCCTCTTGCCAACCTCATCAAAAGAGGCAAAAGAAAATTCATGTACAAGCGATAAGGAATGAAAAGGGTGAATTCACCACAGACCCAGTGGAAATTCAGATTATCAATACTTACTTTGAGAACCTTTACGCTCACAGAATAGAAGAGACAGAAGAAATGGACAGATTCCTCAAAAGATATAAATTACCAAAACTGAACCAAGAAGATATAACAACTCTCAATAAGCCAATAACAGCCAACGAAATACGAAATGTAATAAAAAGCCTGCCGACAAAGAAAAGTTCAGGTCCTGATGGATTCACAGCTGAGTTCTACAAGAAATTTATAGAAGATATAATTCCCACACTCCACAAACTCTTCATTGAAGTTGAAAAAGAAAAAGTCCTCCCAAAATCATTTTTGGAGGCAAGTATAATACTGATTCCAAAACCAGGGAAAGACACAACCAAAAAGGAAAACTACAGGCCAATCTCCCTCATGAACATAGATGCAAAAGTACTCAACAAAATCCTGGCAAATAGAATACAGCTAATCATCAAGAAGATCATACACCATGACCAGGTAGGATTCATCCCAGGGATGCAAGGATGGTTCAATATTCAAAAATCTATAAATATAATACACTATATTAATAGACTGAAATCTAAAAACCACATGATCATCTCAATTGATGCAGAGAAAGCCTTTGACAAAGTCCAACACTCATTCATGTTCAAGGTCCTATAGAAAATTGGAATAGATGGACTCTGTCTTAACTTGATAAAAGCCATCTATGACAACCCAAAAGTGTTCCCTTTTCTCCACAACCTCTCCAACATCTGTTGTTGGTTGATTTCCTTATGATAGCCATTCTTTCTGGAGTGAGATGGTATCTCAGTGTTGTTTTTATTTGCATTTCATGAATGGCTAGCGATGTGGAGCATTTTTTCATATATATATTTGCTTCTTTAATTTCGTTCATTTTTATTCATTGTCACCAAAACCTGAGCAGTTAATTATCTATCAATTCATTCAAATTTACATAACTCAAGGTGAGACCCAACCAAATTTAATAGCAATGTGTTTTTGTTATTAATGAAATTTTAGTATCTGAAATTTATATATCCTCTAAAATTGGAATGTCTAAAAGTTTTAAAGTTTTCCAAAGACTTCCTGTTAAGATTACTAATCCAAATTATTCTTTGATGACTGCATGTGGTGGTGCACGCCTGTAATCCGAGCTCTTGGGAGTTTGAAAACAGGAGAATCGCTACGAGTCTGATCTAGTAGTGAGACCCTGAACCCCCTGTAGACATGTCCCTAAAAAAAATACAAAACAAAAAAAGAATCAGAGCTTCAGAGGAAAACTCAAATTATCCTTTGAGAAAAAGAGGACATCCCAATAGGAGAGAAAAATGAAATTGTTACTTTGGCTCATGAGATGATCTCATACAGTCAGGTCTCCATATCTGCGGGTTCCTATCCGTGACTTCAACAGATCAAAGTATTTTTAAATCTATGTAAAAACTATTTCTAAACTTGAGTCTATACTAAACATTTTTTCTTATTATCCTCTAGATAACAGAATATAACAATTATTTATACCATACCAAATAGTATATGTAATCTAAAGATGATTTAAAGTATTCAGGTGGATATATATATATATATATATATATATATATATATATATATATAATTTATTGAAAAATATCATCTTTTTTGGCAAAGAGGTACCAGGAATTAGACCCAGGGTCTTGTGTGTGCCAGCTAGATGCTATGCCACTGAGAAACCTCCCCTGCCCTAGCTTGTATCAAATAAATAAGTAAATAGTTTTTAAAAATTGAAGAGTTTCTACACAGAAAAAGAGAAAAAGTGGACAGAATGAAGATGCAACCTATGGATTGGGAGAAAATATATACAAATCATACATCTGACAACATCCAGAATATATAAGTAACTAATAACTTAATAATAACACAAATAACTTAACTCTAAAATGGGCAAAGGACTGAATAAACATTGGTCAAAAAATTTACAAATGGGCAACAGGTATATGAAAAAATCTCAAGACTACAAGTCCTTAGGGAAATTAGGGTTACAATCACAATAAATATGTATTCTCATCTGTGAGAATGACTATTATTGAGAAGACAAAACATAAGTGCTGGGAAGGATGTGGAGAAAATCAAACCTTTTTATGCTGTTAATGGGAATGTAAATCAATACATCCATTATGGAAAACTTTATGAGGGTTCCTTAAAAACTAAAAATAGAGGCCAAGTAAGTAGCTTCACTGTTATCAAGCCTCCAGATTCTAGATTCTGTCCTCACACCCCATGCACACATAAAAAAATCAATATTATATATGATCCAGAAATCCCATATCTAAGTATATATATCCAAAGGATTAGAAATTCATATGTTGAAGAGAGATCTACACCCCCATGTTCATTACAGCATTAGTCTTAAGGACCAAATTATAAAATCAATTTAGTATTTATCAATGGATGAGTGGATAAAAAAAATATATCTTCGCAACCAAATACCATTGTCTTTAAAAAGAGGAAAATTTTATCATACACAAGAGCATGTATGAATCTAGAGGACATTATTCTTAAGTTTTTAGAAGCCAGGTACCAAAAGACAAATACCACATATTCTCACTTAGACAGACAGAAGCAGAAAGTAGAACTGTGGTTACCAGTTGAAGAATGAGATGTTGGTTAGAGTACAGAGCTTTACTTAGAAAAATAAATGTTCTGAGATCTACTGTACATCTTGGTGACTATAGCAAATAATACTGTATTTTACAATTCAAAATTACTGAGAGTAAATTTCAAAAAATTTTAACCCAGAAAATAAGTATTTGAGGAGCTGGATATGTTAATTAGCTTGATTTAATAATTTTACATTATATACAACATCACTTTGAATCTCATAAAGCTAGGCAGCTATAATCAGTCGCTATGCAATGTAATTTTTTAAATTTCTGATAAAGCATGGCCTCTCTCTAAGAAGGAAATCACCATAAGCACGTAATCTCTTTCCCCACCTAGAGGTCAAAGAGTAGAACACTCAGTCTCTCCAAAATACTTCCTTCCCAGGGTTCTTAAATCCTCTAAACTGCACAAAATATTCTATCTGCCTCTATACTGTAATTTCTACAACACTTTTTCTTTTGTTATTACAGCCTATGTTCTGTTGTAGTGATTTGTGGAGTCCTCCCACCATCCCCCAACAGTCCCTGGGTGTCTGAGGGACAAGTCTCTATCTCACCCTCTGCTCCAGCTTTTATTCTCATCTTCCATAGCCCCAACCCAAGGAAGATGAAGGAAAGAATGACTGGATGAGCAAACGCTAATTCTAAGATAGATCCTCAGTCCTCTCCCTTTGTTCTTGGTTGGCAATCTTGAGAAGACGCTTGTGCGAGGGTGGTATGAGGCAAAGGGGGCGACACACATGGAAGAATGTGACCTTGGAAATCTGCTGCTTGCCTTTTCCTACTCTAGTTCCACTGCTAATCATGAAATCTTTTCTTAGCTTTGTTTTCCCTTTCTCTTAGGTAAAGCTAAGGATACCTATCTTGTCAAGATGGGTGAATATTCTACTATATGACCCAAGAGAAAATGCTTTTCTTTTATAACAGGTTAAAAAAATAATAAAACTACAATGATTGTTCCTAAGGAAAAACCTTGCTTGAGGAGAGAAGGGAAGTCCAGATTCCCAGCCAGGCTCTGCCACAGGTATCTTAGAGTCAGTCTCTGACCCTTTCTGGGCCTCCCTTTTCTCATTTAGCAAAACTGAAGGGTTCTGTATATAATCTTAGCAGACTTTTCCAGCTCTGTGATATAGAAAATAAATGGGTAACATATAAATGAATCATAATTGTATGTCTGGGTTGAAGAAATGCAATTTCTCTCTTTACTTTTAATAGCAGCACAGTTGACAAATGTATAGTAAACACTACTTTTTTTTTCTCTCTTCTTCTCTTTTCTTTTTTTCTTTATTTTTTGTACCAGGAATTGAACTCAGGACCTTGCACTTGACAGGCAGGCACTGTGCCAGTGAGCTGTATCCCCAGCCCATAACCACTACTTGTGAATCTTGTTTCACTCTCTAGAAAACAAGAATCCAATTTTTTAAAAAATCTACACATCATTTTGTGAACAATACTTAATTGTCTTTATATATGATACCAGTCATTAAACATGTCTTCAACATTCTTTTGCTGAATGAGTGAATGAATAATACTTTAGTAAATGTTTGCAAAGGTTCCAAGAATAATAATTCACATTCCATTCTAAGTCAGATTCTTTATAGACAGCTAGCTTAGGGTTTTTTTTTCCCCTACCAACGTTGGCTTTGAGTCACTGATATGATTCATAACTTTAAAAAACAGGTTGAACCTGAAATTACCCTGGCAGGAAATGAGCTAAGGAGCACAGATCAAGTGAAAAGGAGAGGCCTTCTGTCAAAAAGATAATTCTACATTTCATTTTTGAGTTCCTGATATAAAATGAGGAAATGTCAACAAGCAACTCTGTTCTCATGTCTCAATTATGTTGGATGAAATAGTAAAAGCAAATGCAAAGGACCAAACAATTAAATTCCCAGGATTCCAAAGGCAGTTTTCAGGTGCGGCTGGCCTCCGCACTCCACCCCCAGATGAATCACCCACTGAGCCTCACAGAGGAGGATGAATTGACATTTCCTGAGTGGGGGAGAAAGGTTCCTACCAGGCTTTAAAGGAATCAGGTCAGGCCTTGCCCCCCACACACAAATCAACAGTGTCACATAGAGACAGAGTGAAATGACAAACGGGGGAGAAGACTATCCAGCACAATCATCCCTGCTTCTATCCTTTAAAGATGTGGCAATGGCAGAGGAGCAAGTCACAGGCGACATGGAGGAGGGCACCTGACCGAAGAAAGGAAGTGAAGGCATGTTTGAAGAAGGATCTCCAAAGGTAGGAAAGATAGGGGCCTTAGTGACTTGCTTTTGATATTCTCTCTGCAATCCAAGATTATCCTTAACCAATACGAGGCATATCCTTGCGTTGGTTCATCATTCCATAAAATAACCGATCTAGGAAAGTAGAGAAGATACACTGGGAAAATAGAACATGAATAAATAGGAGGACTTGGCTCCAGCCCTCAGGTAATAACCACAAGGATGTTTCCTGGTGCCTACCCTGTGGCATGGGTACAAAGTTTTCCTCCCTGACATCTAGGCTCTAGGAAACTCATTCTCACTCTCTCTGGCCACACCCAAAGAGCTCCTGCCTTCATTCTAGATCAATCTTTCAGGACTCAAAAATTCCCTTCCCAAGTAGCCCAAGTCCTTTGCAGGCCTGCATTACTCTCCTCTCTGAATCTGGTAGGTAGAAGAGCTAGAGGGCCCACCTCACCCTGTGATGGGGTGGGATGAGGGCTGAGCAGCTGGGGGGACGTGGTGGAGCTGTCTCTGCAAGGGTAGGGTGTGCCTGTGTGTAGCATGTCCCACAAAGCCTCTATCATGTGTGATGGAACCCACAGTGAGAAGAGAGGGGCTTAAGGGGGGTGAGGATGAGGGCAGCAGTCTTCATATTGTCACATGTCAGTGGATGGGTGGATAGACAGACAGACAGACAAATAGACAGATAGACAGACAGATATAGAAGATAGATAAATGGGAAATAAGGAGATCTTTTGCAAATGGCTGAGGGAATAAGAGATAAAGTGGGGAGGAAGGAAGGGCGATGGGGAAATGATGAAAAAACTCTTGCAAATGGGAAGGGGACCAAGAGTCAGAAGGAGAAAAGAGAGAGGGAAGGGGGAGTGGAGCTGGGGAGAGAATGGAAAAAAAAAAGAGACAGAAAGTATTAAGATATTTTATCTACATCAGCCGAGTCTCTATAGTAACTGGAATCAGGACTGTAAACATAATGTGTGGCAAAAAATGTAGTAGCAAACAGATAACTAAATAAAAAATTAGGTAGTCTGTGAATTCTAAACTGGACCTTGCCTTCCAGGTACATTAAAGATATTCTTGTCAATGTAAGAGGAAGGATTATATTTTATTTAACAAGTCAATAGCTTGGTCTATGATTTTCAGACTTATATCACAGTGAGCCTCCATTTGTATTGTTGCCCGGGCCCTAAAAATTTCAGAAGTGGGTGGGCACATCACACATTTCTAGCCAAGACTGGTTATTTATTGCTTTGGTGCTGAAAAAGTGAATTTGGTCAGTAGTGAAGGATTGTTCATTTGCTACCCACCAACTTTTCAGTCTGTCAAACAACTTGTTCCATTCTACATCCTAGATGCATATTTAACCTAGTGTCCATAATTCATGGCCCAGAGATGGGTTGTAGTTAGGGTATAAAGGAAATGACAGTGACAGGTTGAATTATGATTTCAGGAAGACACTCTAGTGGCAGCTTCTCATTTTATTTAAATTTCTAGACACTCTTCTTAAGTGTCTTCATTAAAGAGCCTTATGAGATTGAATACTTAGCAAATTAATTTATTTTCTATATGGCAGCTTATTTGAGAGAACACTATCAAAATATTTAAACAACTTTCATTCTAAAAATATTTTACAGATCTCAGAATGTGCACTACCCATCACTATAGCAGCTACCCCGAGCTGCTAAGCTCCACTTGTCTTAATGCCCCACAGATCATCCTAGTACTGAGTTGATGCCAAAGCCTTGGGAAGTGCACCCAGACATGGTGCTGCATGGGATTCTGCAGCCTGGCTGTCACACTGAGGACGGGCCTAGTCACCAAGGAACCACATGGTCAAAGCCTGTGACTTGCACTCTGGTCTTGACCACAACAACAGAAAACAGTATCACAGCAGAGCTCCAGTTCCCCTGGATAAAAATGTTTGGAAAGTGTGTGTTTAAAAAGAAAGACTAGGCCAGGTGTGGTGGCGCATGCCTGTAATCCCAGCACTTGGAAGCCTGAGGCAGGAGGATTGTTGTGAGTTTGAGACCAGCCTGAGCTACAAAGTGAGCTTAAGGCCAGCCTAAACTGCATAGCGAGACCCTATCTCAAAAAGACAGAAAAAAAAAGAGGAAGAACAACTTTTCCTTTTCTTTGCCTCATGGCCATATTTACATATGCTTTGTGCATTCAGTGAATGATTTTGATTTGGATACCACTCTCTATTGTCTTGTTGGTTGGGTCCTGCAAGGCATACCAGTAAAGCACATACTAAAATGAAGATGAGTTCACTTATTCCAGATGAGACTCAACAAATCAAGACTGCTGTTTCCCAGAGATAGACATCCTAGTCCAATCCTCAGTCTCCACAAGAAGGGGCCACTGTCATCCTCAAAGAAATATTTGTGTCCCAAATGTCACCACACATGCATGCAACTTGCTGATGGCCCTTTCCCTAAGCCCTACTAAGCACTGTTGATTTCACCTGCACTGGCTGTTTGCTCTTTGCATTCATTTCTTAGGAAAGCTGAGAAAAAGGGATAACTACCTTCTTCAGAATCTGGATGATGAGTTAAGGAAACCATACATCCATCACCTGCCTATCTATCCACCCACCTATCCATCTACCCTCTCATCCATCCACCATCCACCCATCCATCCACCCACGTACCCACCCACCCACTCATCCAACCACCTATCCATCCACTTACACACCCATCCATCCATCCACCCATCCATCCATCCACCCATACATACATACATACATACATACATACATGCATACATACATACACCACCCATCCAGAAGTGTTCAACAGTTTTGTTAATGTTCTCTGATTAGTGGAGTATCATTTCAACTCCTCCAGGATACTCTCTGGATGTTAAATACTGTTATCAAAATATTTGTGTGTGTGTGTGTGTGTGTGTGTGTGTGTGTGTGTGTGTGTGTGTGTTTCCATGAACACTGTGAAGACAGCAATTGCAGCTACTTTCCAAATGACAAATGAGATGAGCCTGCCGCTTTGTTGGAGCTATATAAAAAGTTCAATTCCTTGAATTGAATTGAACCCCAAACGTGTAGCACAGGCCTGGGAATACATCTCAGTAAAACATTTGGTAGATCCTAGGTTCAGTCTCCAAAGCCACATACACACGCGCGCACACGTGCATGCACACATGATTTTTGTATGTATGTATATGTTTAGGACAACAACAAAATGGGTGTCCTTTGGACACCACGGTAGATACTGCCTTCTTTTCCAGTCCCCACTTGTCTTCCTAGCCCAACAATCTCATTGCAATCAGTGAGAAATCTCCTTATCACCTGTGACCAACTTTGTTCTCCAGGTCTGGCCTCCTGGAGGATGTGCAAGCTGTTCTGTGTGGTAAGGCTGCAGGTTAGTCTTGGTGGCTATTATTTTAATACAAGTAGAAATTAGGAATATGATCAAGAAAGGTAGAGTAAGTACACATCTGTCTGAGTGTATGCAGGAAATTAGCACACACTCCTTGCTCTGGAAGCCATTCTTTTCCTTCTAAGGGCTTCAGCCTTCCATGGCAGCACAGCGTCCTCTTGCCCATCTGTGTCATGCAAAGGGGATGAGAAAAACTGAACACTGCGCAAACTGAATGAAAGAACAGGACATGGAAGAAAGATGAGTGTTCGTTCTCATTTTTATCCTGACAAAGTCATAATTAAATTATACTTTCTTATCCTCTAATTCTAACTTTCCTTCTGGCGTTTGGATTTGTAGGTGACATTATCCCAAACACTTCTTATGAATGGAATGTGACCTTCCATAGCTAGTCAAGTGTTCTGGGTAGATATGGACATTATTAGTTGGTTTGGGGCCATATTTGGCATTTGCAGGATTGTCACTACTTTTTATAAATCAACCTTTTCAACAGGGACTCTGTGAGCCTTGCACAGTAAAGAGAATAGAGTCCCATAGCTAATAGTGTAATGTGGGAGAAAGATCCATGTGCATAACCACAGCTAGCTTATTCAGAAAGTCTTGGGATGGAATTGTTCTTGGGATGCAGGAATCTTTGAAGTACAAAAAAAATAAAAGACACTCAATCAGACCAAGGCAGGAGGTGTCAAAAAAAATGATTTCCAAGATTCATGTTCACACTAAAATTTGAAAGCTGAGTGTGACCTGCAGGAGAAGGAGAGCAGGACACTCTGGAGAGAGGAAGCAGGGGCCCAACATCAGGAAACCTTGCTGAGTCCTGAGGGCTGCAAACTCAGCAGGTGAGCAAAGGCGGTCAGAGACACGAAAGGTCTGGAGCCCGGTGAAGGAAGATCCGCAGTGCCTAAGCTCAGGGCGGAGGACCATAGATCGCCTTTGAAGGTCTGCTGTACCCTAAGCACCTCATTTATTTCCTTACCTTCTGTTGTCTGGGACATAACAAACTCTCAAAAGATGTATGTTGAATAGATAAATCCATTCAACCTTATCACTATACTTTTCTTAATGATAGAAATAACTTTTAGGTATGTAGTCTAGTTATGTAACATAACTTATGAGGGACTAAAGAAAAATAATATAAAATACTAAAGACACTTTTAAGGTTAAAATTCACAAATAATATTTAAAACCTCAGTTTCCTTTCATAGGAATTTTAAGGCGGCAGAGTGCCTTGTCTCATCAGGAAATATCATTGAAGTTTAGGTGCTGTGTTCGTGTTTCCCAGAATTCTAATTCCACGGTGTCCCTTAGTTCAACTAAAAAATTATTCTTTGTTTAGCTGAAATTCAACTTTAACTGGATGCTCATATTTTATCCGGAAATCATATTTTATGGTCAAAGAAGCTCAGGAAATACTGAGTCAAATAGATTAAATTCATACCTTTCCTGTTGATCTTCGCAGAGCTCCTGTATAGAGTGGTTAATACACTACTTTGACAGGGATACTAAATATATATTTTCCCAAATGTGGTTGAACAAAAATTCCTTTCTCCAATTAGTATCATAAAAAAAAATCTTCTAAAGTGAAATAGTCCTCTTATCTTTGGGGGTTTTGTGTCTACTTACTAAGTGCAATGGCTTGGACGAGCATCCTTCAGAGGTCCATTTATCCCCAGGCC
This sequence comes from Ctenomys sociabilis, assembly GCA_004027165.1. Classification (NCBI taxonomy): domain Eukaryota; kingdom Metazoa; phylum Chordata; class Mammalia; order Rodentia; family Ctenomyidae; genus Ctenomys; species Ctenomys sociabilis. Next base: position 59,387 of record PVKA01001458.1, read on the forward strand.
GGCACTTGTAGGGAGGCAGCAGAACTGTAAGGAGGCGGGACCTAGCGTGAGGTCCTCAGGTCTTGGGACCACACCTCCACAGGGATGGTGGGACTCCAGTCTCTTCTTTTTCTTTGCTTCCTGATTTATAACATGGTGTTTGCTCCAGTCCATGTTCCTGTGATAAAATGCTGCCTGCACCAGAGACCGGTGGCGATTTCCCTTCCCATCATGCACTGGGGTTTCCAAAATTATGAGCCAGAATAAGTCTTTTCTCTTTAAAAATTGGTAGCCAGTGGTGACTCATCATACTAAAAGGGAACTAATACCTTAAGTATTTCTGTAATTTTCTAGTAGCTTTGGATGAACTCATCTCTTTATTTAATGGCATTAAATCTTTCCTCCTGAAAGTACAAAATCCTTAGCATGAAATCTGGAAAGGTCCCCAGTCTGTGATCCACGCTCTCAGCTTTCTCTCCTACACAGGCCTGCCCCAGTGTCCCCCTGAGATCCCCACCTCCTTCTCAGCCTTCCACATTCTTTCAAAACACCAAGATATTTGCAGAGATTTCCTCTCCGGTTCTTTATCCTCTCATGAATCACTATTCTTTTTGATTGGTGAATTTTGATTTGACACTAAGCACAGCCATGTATTTCTTCCTCTTCCCATGACTTCGTAGGTGTGTCCATAGTATTTAACTCTCTGTGTGTTGTGGTTTAAATCTAAAATGTCCCCTAAAGTCTAGCATTTTGGGGAGATGATTGGATCAGGGGGTGCTATACTCATGATGGGTTAGTTCCCTGAGGATCTCACAGCTGGCTGTTAGGAGTTGGGGGTCTGGACAGAGGTGGGTCATTGGGGTGGTCAGGTAAGCGCGGCTCACCCTCCCCAGCTCCTCCCTTCACTCTCGGCTTCATGGCCGCCTCAGGAGGAGCAGCGCTCTGCCACCACACAGTGCTGGCGAACCTGCGGCACCATTTGGTATCACTGAATGCTCTAAAAGCTTCCATCACTGGCTGACTGGCTTTTCTGCCATGCTGTGTCCACCTGGGAGCTACAGATTGAAATGTGAGCCAAAGAAATTTGTTCTCCTTAAAGTTGTAAGTGTTGGGCATTTTGTTCCAAAAATTAAAAGATGACTAAGATACAGTGCATCATAGTTAATCGTTTACAAGTCTGTCTCTCCCAATAAACTTTTCCAGGACTTGACTTTATGTGGTTCATCAGGTGAGTCCACGCTCATAGCATAGTATCATATCTGACTAAAAAGACTGATGCGTGAATGATAGCAAATGGAATTGGAATGTGGAAGGAATGAAATTATGTAGATTTCACAAAGTGCCATGTCACTCTGTGAATCCTTGCCCTCCTACTGATGATGTTGATATGATAAGCAATTTAATAATCATGGTTTTCAGTACCAACAGTGTAACATATTTGAAGAGTTTTATTGATTCATCCTGTTTTCTTTCGACCTGAAATATTATTAGTCCAATTTTAAGGGTTATGAAGATGGCCTAAGTGTAGCCCAGTCATAAAGCACTTCCCTAGCATCAGGAGGCCCTGGCTTTGATCCCCAGTACCCCCCATACACACACAAACACACAGGCACAAGTTACCAAAAGTCACACTCAGGTAGGAAAAGGCCCTTTTTCATGTATTTGTCTGTTCTTAACTGATTTTTTTTTACCATCTCTGGCAATAAATTAGAAATCATAAGTGTTGGTGTGCATGTTTGACTCAGGATTAACAGGATCTTCCTGCCTCAGTATTCAAAAGAATTACTTTAACTTGAATACTTTAACAGTATTCAAAGGAATTACCTCGAAACTGAAAACTTTATAAATTCATCAAAAAATGAACTGAAAAAGTAGACCCCACAGTATGGAATGAATAATCTATAGCTCATTACCTACAAACACAGGTAGATTGACAACCTGGTGTCTACAACCCTTTCCATCTGAAACTGGCTCTCACACAAAAATAAAAAGATTTATTTTTAAAGTACATGTTCAACAAGTGCAAGAGGCTTGTTTCCAAGTACATGAAAGGTGTTACTCCCTGTATCAAGGTAACTTAGAAAAGGAAAGAATTCGAGACTGAAAAAGCAAAAAGAAAATAAGGTAAATGATAGCATTTACAATACTCAGGATAGAGTAGAACCCCAAGCAGAACTTGAAAAACTGAGTTAGAACCACAGGGAAATATAAATATTTGTGTAATTAAGCAGGAAGGCACTTAGGCCACTGAGCTATCTCCCCAACCCTGTGTAATTAAGCAAAGAGCAAAATAAACTTGAAGTGAAGGAACAGTAAATGCAGGAATTATGAGTGTACCACAGAATATACTATGGGTATGAGAGCCATGATAAGAAGCCTGGTGAAGTGGCACAGACCTGTAATCCCAGCACCCCGAGAGACTGAGGCAGGAAGAGCTTAGTTTCAAGCCTAGTCTGAGCAACTTAATAATGAGACTTTCTCAAAATTAAAAACATAAATGGGATGTGTATGCAGCTTAGTGCAGAGACCCTGGGTTCAGTCTCCACACACACACAAGCCACACAGACACACACCACATTGGTCTGGCAATGAGTAAATGGACATGAAACCCCCCAGAGCAGGAAGGACCTGTAGCTGTGGAGTGGGGGTAAGTTGCTTATAATCAGACCTAGAAATCAAACACAGACAGCTCTGTCCTTTGCAAGCATCCATGTGAGAACGTATCCCTGGTACCCTCAGGACCCTGACTTTGACGAATAAATTGTTTTACATCATAAAGTGAAAAACATGCTCACTGGGAGTATAGGTGCCAGGAAAGACACTGCAAGAAACCTGTTCTTTTTTAAGGAGTTGTCTTTATAGTTTTATTTTAGAGATATGTATATTAGTAATAGCAATAGCTGATTTTTCATATTCCATGCTTATTCTAAGACATTTATACATAATAAGTCATTTAACCCTATTAACTCCTTGAAGTTGGTACTATTATTATTTTTATTTTATAAACAGGGAAAGTTATACAGCTAATAAAATGGTAGAGTAGAAATTCGAACCTTGTTGCCTTGGCTTCACACACACTCTCTCTGTTCTCTCTCTCTCTCTCTCTCTCTCTCTCTCTCTCTCTCTCTCTTTCAGGGTAGGGTATTCATAAAACTTCCCATTTCTCCCCAATGTAGGATAGTGAAGGTGGTGACTAGCAGAACCCCATCCTAAGGGCTCCCCAATACCAACAAAAGTCCAAGTGGTCATGTCTCTGCGAAGCCACCTCAAAGGAATCACTTTCACTTGAATACTTTAACAGTATTCAAAGGAATTACCTCGAAACTGAAAACTTTATAAATTCATCAAAAAATGAACTGAAAAAGTAGACCCCACAGTATGGAATGAATAATCCATAGTTCAGAACCTGCAGCTCCTTCCTTAATCCCTGCCCTTTTCTGAGGCCACCTGCTCAGGGGCTCCTTCCTCCTCACAGACCACCTGCCATGCCGGTGTACAGTCATGTCTGCCCACATCTACCCACACCATTGCTTCCTCTTCTGGGTACTGCAGAAGAGATTTCAGAGATTACACCCGCAATCTTCAAATTATAGGGTTTCAGGAATAGCTACTCAAAGTTATTTTGCCATTGTTGTAGACATCTCCATTCTAATTGCTAATGCACAAATCTACACACAGGACAGCAGGAAGTGCTGCACAATCTGTACTTTCTCTTTCCAATGACAAAATGTTGCCCTTGTCCTTCATCAGAATATGACTATCTGACAGGTAGAATACAGGCAGGAAAACTTGGCCCTAGACATCTCTTTCTGACTTTTTGGTTGTGAGAACTGGGGTTAAAAATTAGCTACTTCCTTCCTTCCTCTCTGGAGACATTAATATTTAATTTCTACCATACATGAGCCACAGTATGACCAAACAATTTGCCTAAATGACAGATGACTGGCAGATAAGCACACTTTCTCTCTTAGCATATATTCTAGTAGATAATATGATCTCCAAATACATATACAAAAATCAAAGCACTTGAAAAATATAAAGTTAGTAATTTTTTGAAGTTAAAGATGATAATCAATGAAAGTTGAGATTTAACCAACTGGTACTACTTCCTACCTACATTCTGCTTACATGTAGAGTTAAATACTAAGCCTCGGAATCCAGCCAAGTTCCATCTCATTAGTTTTGCCTTTTTGTGTGTGTCGCTCTGCAACCTACAGCTGCCTTTACCTTACATTGTCCACATCTCTGGGGCTTGGATGCGGCTCTGTAGTAAAGTGCTTGCCTAGCATATATGGACTCCTGTGTTGGATCACCAGTCCCAGGAGACAAATCTCATCTCCTGTCATCAGCCTCGACAGCTCCAACTACAAGCACAGAAAATGTGTGATCCTTCTCTTCCCAGGAAGCACTAGGACAAGGCTCCCCAGCAAAACAAGCAGGAAAGAGATTTTGCTTTTTTAGTCAAGTAGGAGAAAGCATCTCATAATGAGTTAATTAAGCTGCTGGTCAAGAAGTGTTTATTCAGAGCCACTCTCAGGACCTTGGAAAGGAAACAAATGCCAAAGACAACAGAGGACAGTGGAACCAATGCCATCAGCTGCTGCCACGGGTCTAAATAAAATTTCAAAATGGGAAGGCCCTATTTTCTCCCTTCCTTTGATCACTACTCTCTCTATCCATCTGCTTTTCCTAATCTAACCAGTGTTCTTATGATGTTCCACCCCAGCCCCTTGACCTAGGATTCATTCAGAATATGACTACCTTGTAGGTAAATATACACAGGAAAACCTGGCCATAGATATCTCTCTCTGACTGTTTTTGGCTGTGAGAACTGCAGTTAAAAAATAGCTTCTTCCTTCCTCTCTTGAGAGACTGATATTTAATCTGCATCATATGTGAGCCACTGTATGACCAAATATTTTGCCTCCAGGACAGATGAGTTTGAGTTCCCTGACCTGGCATTCATTCATTGCTCATAAAATATCAGGAACCCACAGTGACCTGGACAATGGTGATATAATAGTGAACAGAAAATGTTCTTTTCTCTCAAGGAGAATACATCCTAAAAGCAGTAGACAGAAATAAATACTTAATAAATGTTAGATGTGGACAAGTTAATAATGATCATGAAGAAAAAGAAAGTAGACTGACAGAAATAAAAGATAGAAGAGAGTGTGCTACTTTTTGCAGGTTAGTCAAAGAAAGCAGTACTAGTCAGCTTCTGACAGCATAACAAAACATGTAAAATAACTCACTTTAAAAAAGAAAAGTTGGGCCAGGGAGATGGCTCAGTAGAATAAGCGCTTGTCTGGCAAGAAGAAGGGCCTGAGTTCAATCCCCAATTCTGCCAAAAAAAAAAAAAAAAAAAAAAAGAAAAGAAAAAAGAGAGAGAGAGAGAGAGAAAAAAGTTTTATTTTTGTCTTGTACTTTTGATTTTTTTGTCCCTAGACACATGGTGTTTTGGGGCCTGTGACAAGGCAGCACATGGCTGGTGGCAACATATAGTGGCAGAAACTGCTGATGTGTGTCTCACAGTCCCATTCAGTGGAACCCAGTAACCTTGAGCCTCCTTCTAGGTTCCACCTCTTAAAGGAGCCCACAACCTTCTGATAGCACTTAGAGGGAGACTAAGCCTTTCACACATGAACTTTTGGGCAACAGCATGGATGCAAACCATAGCAAAACCTGGCTGGAAATGCAATATTTGAGCAGAGACACAAAGGAAGTGATGGGATCAGTGGATGTGGATATGGCATCCTGGGGTATGAAGAGTCAGCCAGAGAAAGTAACCAATGCTAAGAGCAGAAGCAAGGGAGTGCTTGGAATGTTATAGAAACTATAGCAGGTGTGTTGGCGCACACCTGTGATCCCAGCACCTTGAAAGACTGAGGCAGGAAGATCATTGGGAGTTCAGGACCAATCTGGGCTACAAAGTGAGCTCAAGGCCCTCCTGAGCTACATAGCAAGACCTTGTCTCAAAAAGACAAAGCAGAGAGAAAGAGAGAGAGAGAGAAGAAAAAAAGAGAGAGGACCATAATTGGGAGAAAGGAGATGGAAAGGACATATTTTGAAACACAAATGGAAAGAAACTGCTACATTAAGTGAGTTGGAGCCCATGGAGGGTTTTGAGAAAGAGTAATAGGAGCTGATTCACAGTTTAGAAGGATTACAATGGTTGTTGTGCTAAGAATAGATTGGCTGAAATTGGCAGAGCAGGGGGAGGAACAAAAAGGAGGCTGTAACATAATCCAGGGTTATATTTTGAAGTTAGAGCCAAGCAGACTGGCTGATGGAGAAAGCCATAAATGAATGATCCTATTAAGATAACAACTGCAGCAGGGTTTGTTTGTACAGCAGATTGGGTTCAAGGCCTTTTGCATTGACATCCTCAGTGTCCTTCTATTTTTCACTTTCTTTTTTTTATTTTTTTAAAATATATTTTAGTACAGGTTCTACAGGGTCTCACTACACAGATCGGAGGCATAGTGGGTCCTCCTGTTTTCAGCCTCCCAGGTGCTGGGATTACAGGCCTGTGCCACACGCTCCGTCTCAGTCACCATCTCAGTGTGCCCCAGGGGTGCATGGCACACCAGGGATTGAACCCCAGTCCTTGAGCTATCTGATTGGCCTTTATTTTTCACTTTCAATAGAGTCTTTCTCAGTCACTATGTTGCCCAGGCTCAGTTTGAATTTGTGATGCTCCTGCCTCAGCCTCCAAGGAACTACAGACGTAAGTCACTGTGTTCAGCTGTGAAGTCTACAGCATACAGGAACCATAAGAAAATGTGTATACTATACGTTCTCCACTGAAGTATAAAGTCTGTTATGGTTTGGACGTGGTATATCAGTTAGTGCTAAAACTCATGTCGAGCCTTGGTCTCCAGTATAACACTGCTAAGAATCAGTGGGTTTCAAAGAAGGTACAGTCATGTCAGCTTCACTCCCACAAAAGTGGGCTATAAAGTGAGCCTGGTACCTCTCCTGGGTCTCTTTTGCACAAATTTGTCTCCACATTCTGCTTTTATACCACGTTATATTGTATGAGGTTCTCACCAGAAGCCAAGAAAATGCTGGCCTCATTCTCTTGATCTTCTTGTCTTAAAAATCGTATGCCAAAATAAACCTATTTTCTTCATAAAGTATCCAGCCTTGAGTATTTTGTTATAAGAAAACAGTGTGACAAACTTCTCATCTGTATATTTTAAAGTTCTGGGAGAGGGGGAAAATCCTAAAAGGAGTTCAATAAATGTAGGTTGAATTAAACTTAGTTCAAGAAGGAAGAAAAGACTTCAGAGAAGAATGTTTCTGAGCTGAGATTCAAAAGGTAAGAGAAGTCTTCTGAATGACAATGGTACACGAACTAAATTTATCAACCATCCAGACAACCCTTTCTACTCTGAAAATAAAATGATCTTTCCTTACTTAGTATAACTTGGGGATGAGGAGGAGGACTTATATCATAAATCTCTAAGTTCTGAGATTTTTATATCAGATATGTGTTAAGAGAAATGGGAAAGTGTGCTTTTTACTTCAGGGTTAGGCAGATGCCCATAAACAGAACCCAAAAGCATAAATCAGAAGGGAATAATGGATTAAATCTCTTGGCTATATTAAACAAGATGACATAACGCTTAAGGGGAAAGCATAACTGAAAAGGGTTGCACAAAGATTTCTAAGAAATCAATGAGAAAAATGAGACTTCATATAAAATGAAAAAAGAATAAAATTGTCAGTACCTCAAAAAGGAATTATGAATAACAAATAAACATGAAGGTAGTGCTGGGCTATTACTCAACCCAGCAGGCTCAAATTAAAATAACAGGCAAATGCCATTTCCTACCAATCATATAAGCAAGTAATAATTGAATGTTACCAAGTATTGACAAGAATTCCTACAGCAAAAAGTTATTCTTTGTTACCAGTAACTTGTTACAAGAATTTTGGAGCCCAATTTGGCAATCCTTAGTAAAGCTGGACATGCCATTCTACCATACAGCAAGCTTACTCTTAATTACATTATGTAGAGAAATTTTACAAATATTTGCATAAAGCGACAAGGCCAGTAATGTTTTTAACAGTGTAAAAAGAAATTAACTTGAAATACTCTAATTGTCCATTAATTGTTCAGTGTATACATCAATTACATGCTCTACTTACAAAAAGATAGCTGTCTAGATATTCTAAAAGGTCACCTCATTGAAAAACACCCAGACACTAGGTTAATTTAAAAATAAACACTGTACTTTTAAGATGCTTTGTTATAAAAAGTAAAAGAAATTTTCAATGACGCATCTTACTCTGTACAGCAGAAAATAAAGTACACAGGTTTCAGACACCAGAGTGACATGTGCATAGAAGCTGGGACTTGCTTGGGCGGGAAATGCCATGCAAGTCCCAGCTTCTATGCACATGTCCCTGTGGCTTCTGAAAAGTGTAAAAGCTTTGACGATCCTAGCCAGCAGTCACAGTTCCTCAGATAAGGTTAGGGGTACTGAGTTTGAGATGCCCACATGCATGTAAGTCTGGGACGTCCAGAGAACCCTATTCTCTGTGAAATGGGAACCAGAAACAGAGCTGCTGGCTACACCAAAAAGAGAGCAGGCAGGAACTTTATCTCTATCAAGGAAACAGGCTTGGGGGAGAGTCTCCTGAGATCTTGTGTTATTAAGTTTATCTACATATGGATGTGGGCTTTGACTTTAAACACTTATGTGACTGGTAAGCCTCCAAATTTAGAAATTAAGTTAAACTAATAGTACCAAGTTCCTGGTACCATCTAAGGCCTATATCAGAACATGAAAATCCCCTTTGAAGGAAACAGGCTCACAGATGAAGTTTTGCAAAATATGGTTCACAATCAAACTGTATGAAGCATCTAATGCATAAAAACCTCATAAATAAGAATTAGTGTAAATAATAAAGGAGTTACTATCAAGTTCATAGACATTAAAAGAATTTTAAATAAAACTGTGGCCAATTTTAGGGAAATAAATTGTAAAACTTACAAGAGGCAATTTCCTAGGAAGTCACAGCTACTGAAACTAATGGAGGAACAAATGGGCCATTTAAACAGATGCCTAACAAAGGAGATCTAACTGAATTTTTAAAAAAGTATTCACAAAGCAAAGTCCAAACCCAAATCTTTAGGGAATTTATACCAACTGAAGTCCTCAAACATTTGAGGAATTAACACCAGTTCATCAAACATTTAAGAAACTAGTATCAATTCTTTATAAACCTTTTCTTAAAAGTGAAAGTGGAGGGAAAGCCTTTTAACTCACTGTATAAGTCCAGTATGAATTTGATAGCAAACCCAGACCAAAAAAATCATAAGTAAAGAAAACTAAAGACCATTAGCTCATGAATACAGATGCAAAAATCCTCAAAAAAAAAAAAATACCATTCCTTTTCCATATTGCAAGCGAAATCCAGCAATATGGAAAAGGAATGATATACCATCACCTAATGAAATTTATCCCAGCAAAACAAAATTGGCTTAATATTTTAAAATCAATTAAAGTAAAGCACCATACCATGAGATTAAAAAGTAAAATCCATAAAATCATCTCAATAGGTGAAGAAGTATTTGACCAAATTACAATTTTAAAATACTCAAACTAGGAATAGAAGAGAATTTATTCAGTCAGACAAAGTGCTCCACAGAAACCTACAGCAAAAAAAACTACATTTAATGATGAAACACTAAATGCATTCCTTCTAAAATCAGGAAGAGGGGCCAGGGAGATGGCTCAGTGGAATAAGCGCTTCCCTGGCAAGCGCAAGGGCCTGAGTTCAATCCCTGGTTCTGAAAAAATAAAATAAAATTAGGAAGAGGTCAGGATGTTCTTACCACTTCTATTAAATATAGAGTAGCTATGGTAATAAAAGAAGGCAAAAGTATTCTGATTGTAGATAAAGAAGCAAAACTTTTCATAGATGAAATGATCTAGTAGCATATATGTGGAAAATTATAACAACTCTGCTAAAACTATTTTTTTTTGTCTTTTTTTGAGACAGGGTCTCACTATGCAGCTCAGGCTGGCCTTAAGCTCACTTTGTAGCTCAGGCTGGTCTCGAACTCACAACAATCCTCCTGCCTCAGCCTCCCGAGTGCTGGGATTACAGGCATGTGCCACCACGCCCGGCTTTTGCTAAAACTATTATAGCTAATAAATGAGTTTAGCAAATTATAGGGTTTAAGATCAATATAAAAAATAAATTATATTTATATACTTCTGTAGTAAATAATCTGAAAGTATAATCGATGCCATTTATTATAGCATCAAAAAGAATAAAATAACGAATAAATTTAACAAAAAAGTGAAAATATATATTTGAAACTATAAAACATTGTTATAAAATAGATTTAAATAAATCAAAGAACATTTGAAATTCATGGATTAGAAGACTTAAAACTGCATAAATGATAATAACTCTTCATATTGACCAGAAGACTCACTGAAAATTGTATTAGAAAACCAGCTATATCCAGAACTTCCTATGAAATTTCAAATGACCCAGAATAGCTAAAGAATTTTGAAAAAGCACAACAAAGTTGGCAGGTTCACATTTCCTAATTTTAAAATTTACCACAAAGTGACAGCAATCAAAACATAGTGTGCTACTAGACTAAAAATAGACATATAGATTAATGGAACGAAGTTCAGGACACAATGTCTATGGTCAAATGATTTTGAAAAGGGTTCCAGGAGCATTCAATAAAGTTTTGCTTGTCTGTCTGTTTTTCTGGACCTTGGCTCATTCTATTGCTTCAAAAGTTTTATTAGTACCTGCTTCCAGTACATGAAATGCACTCCCCAGAGGGAGTAGGTGCAGAGCTTGTTTCTTTTTAAAAATGTCTTTCTGGTCTTTCCAACAAATGATGCAGAGACTACTATATCCAAATGAAAAAAATGGAACTCTTACCTCACACCATGCACAAAGGTTAAGTCAAAACTAATAACATATGTAAATGTCATGAGCTTTACAGCTAAAAAAAGAAAACCTCTGAAATTAAGTCTTCTTGACCTCAGATTTGGCAATAGAATTTTATGAGTGACACCAAAAGCATAGGTAACTGAGAAAATATAGATAAATCTTAAGAACTCTGCTCCAAAGGACCAAATCAAGATACTGAAAAGACAACTCACAGAATGAAGATATTTGAAAATCATACATCTACTGAGGGAGTATATCTGAAATATACAAATAATATAACTCCAAAATTGGGAAAATGCTCAACATGCATATTTATCTGAGGAAGATCTCTAAGACTCCAACATCATCTGTCATCAAAGAAATGCAAATCAAAACCACTAGAAGGAGGGGATTTGACTGACCTTGTCAGATACAAAAGCTACATTTCTTGTTATATAGGTCTTGCTTTATTTTGGTCTTAACCATCCAGCAGAAAAGTATAAAAAATGAAGTATAAAAAGTAAAGCCATATTAATATGCTGAGCTGTAAGAGGCTCAAGTCAACAACTTATGACATTGCCAGTCCTATGGATAACCCACTACTACTATGGGCTAACGGACTATATTGGAATATTTTGCTGAATTCACACACCTAAAATATTTAAATGACAATGGGATACCCTTTTCTGACAAAACTAAACAAAAAAGGGGATACAAATTAACAACCATTTTGTATCTGTATATACAAAATAGGATAGATATACAGCTACATTCTCTTAATTCAAGAAATAAAAATATTTGTTCTAATAGTGTTTGTGGACAGGATATCATGTCTGCTTCTTGTACTATGAATAACTGCTACAAAGACAACAATATGCAATGTACTAATTATTGAAACTGCCCTACTAATTGGTTTCAAAACTGTCTCATTGATATTTGTTTCTCAATAAAATTATTTTTTAAAAAATATCAAATTTCCTATGATGAATGTGACCATTATATACACATGCACTGTACCAACAAACTTAATTTCAAAAAGAAACAATAGGAGGTACCGTGTGATACCCATCTGATGGCTAAGGGCAAAAAGAAGTCAGATAATAACACATGCCGAGAAGGATATGTAGCAACTGGAGCCCTTGCAAACTGCTGGTAGGAAACTAAACTGGTGAATCCACATTGGAAAACAGTCTGGCAGCTCCTCAAATTGTGAAAGTTTTCATGTGACCTATTTTAAAGTCAATTAAAGTAAAACACCATACCATGAGACTAAAAAGCAAAATCTACAAAATCATCTCATCACTTGTAGATCTAAAAAGCAGACATGTATACACAAAACATTGGAAACAAATGTCAGTGGAAACATTTTTCATAATAGCCAAAAGGTATATGCAATACAATTGTCAACCATTTGACAAATGTATAAGAACAATGTGATAGATCCTCTCATGAATTATTTGGCTATAAAAATGGGGCGACAGAGATAGCTCAGTGATCTAAACATCTGCCTAGACAAGCAGAAGGACCTGGGTTCAATCCCCAGTACCGCATGCTGTGCCGGCCCCATTCAGTGCATGCCGAGCCAGCCAGCCAGCCACCACGACCAGGTATGGTGACACACAGCTGTAATCCCAGCACTCGGGAGGCTAACAACAGGAGGGCTCACTACATAATGAGATCCTGTACCAAATACATTTTTTAAGAAAGATATACTCATATGTGCTAAGCATGAGTGAAATTTTAAAATATCTACTTGCTAAATTAAAGAAATAAATAAAAAACATATATTCTATGAAGCTTTTTATGGGAAATGTCTAGAAGAGGTAATCCATAGAGATAAAAAGTAGATCAATGGTTGCCAGGGAGCATGGGAAAAGGGGAGCAGACGTTATATTAGTTCTCCAGGGCCATGATTTTTAAATTCCCAGCAACTGGGTATCTTAAAACAGGGAATATTTATTGTCTCATATTAGCACCAGAGGTAGAAATTCAAAAGTTATCAGTCAGGCCATGTTTCTTCTCTCAGAGGGAAAGAACCCTTCCTCGCCTCTTTCTGGCATCCAGGAGCTCCCATTAGCCCTTAGCCTTCCTTGGTCTGTAGCTGCATCACTCCAATTTCTGTTTTTCTTCAAATGACCTCCTCTGAATGGCTTCCCCTCTTCTTACAAGGCCGCTACTGGCTTTAGAACCCACTCTAACCCAGTGTGACCTCACCTGAACCAATTATAGGTGCAAGGACTTAATTTCCAAACATAGTCACACTCTGAGGTTTCAGAGAGACGTGAATGGGAGCGGCACTGTTCAACTCTTCATGAGAAGTGCGATTACCAAGTATTGGCTTTCTCTATGAGGTCACAAAAAATGTCTCAAAACTGACTGCAGTGGGAATAATACACAGCCGTGAATATACTAAAAATTACTTCATCCAATGCTTTAGATAAGGGAACTGTATGATCTGTGAATTATATCTCAAGAAAGCTGCTTGAAAATAAAGAATTAAGATTCAACAAGCCCCTAGCAAAAGACTACAAAATATACGTGGAGAAGAAAAAGTACTGCAGAGCAAGAGCTAAAAATAAGGAGTCATTCATTTGAGCTGAAAAATCAATCCCTGGAGTGTTAAGGATCTCGTTTTGTCCAGTGGTGCATCCTAAGGATTACAAAAGCTACAAATATGCGATGGGATAAGGTGTTGGTAAGCAAATAAGTTGGAACACAGAGACAAAGCACTAGGTAAAGATTTTCATTAAATGTCTGATTTGTAAGTTAAAAACAAGATAAAACTAAAGCAGACAACAGCATGAAAGCTGTCAGGGTGTGGCTGAAATCAGAGAAAGGATATCTGGGAGGCTTTGACGTAGAGGTAATGACAAGGATTGATTTTGCACTTTTTAGGGGACATATGTAGAAGTGCTACTTCAAAAGGAAGCCTGAGAAAAAAAGTGGGGGGAGGGGGAGAGAGAGAAGATTAGTCAAGCCAGGGGACTGGGAAAGGAGGGGCATATAGATGAGGTGAGTTATTATAAAGCAAAAGTAAAACCAGAAGAAAATTAAATGTATCAGAAATAGATGTAAGTAGACTAAATCTTCCACTGAAATGATAGTCTGTTATATTAGACTAAAAGCAAATCCAGCTAACTTCTACTTTACTCTTTCTTTCTTTCTTTCTTTCTTTCTTTCTTTCTTTCTTTCTTTCTTTCTTTCTTTCTTTCTTCCTTTCTTCCTTTCTTCCTTTCTTCCTTTCTTCCTTTCTTCCTTTCTTCTTTGGTCCAGGGTCTCACTATGTGGCTCAGACTCAGAGTGATCCTCCGTTTTCAGCCTCCCTAGCGCTGGGATTACGGGCATACCCCACCCCACCTGGACTCGGTCGTGCCCGGAGGGCAGGGCGGGCACAGCTTATATGACCCCCGTCCATGCGCTCCCCTAAGCAGGTGCTTAGTCTGCTGAGCTATGTGACAAGTGCTACTTCTACTTTAAAATACATACTTAAAACATAAGAACACAGAAAACATAGAAACAACATGGGAAAAGTCAGACACACCGACAGAGGTAAGACAGAGAGAAGTAGAAGACAGTGCTCTTAACCCAAACCCTAGAATCACATGTTTCGAAGCAGATGAACTTTAGTTTAGAAGCTAGTACAGAACACATATCAAGTATTTACATCACACCCTGCAGTGGTTGGAGGCAGCCAACTATAATCAATGAGTAACATTTCCAAAAGAAGTACATAAATATCCATACTAAGTAGAATAAATAAAGACCACAAATAGTCACACATCAGCACAGATCAAATTTTGCTATCAGAAGATCATAAAAATAGCTGTTTGTTTTCAGAATATTTTAGTTTTCAGATAGGGAGCTGGTCCAGGCAAGTATTAGGCAAAGGAGAACTAACACGCCAAAGACATTTTCAAACAAAATAAACAAAAATAAGGTAAACGACATTATTACAGGATACCCAATTTTTTTTTTTCTGAAACTTCAGCTAACCTTCAAGCTAGAACAATCTTAAATGTGTAAATTGTTACTGCAACAGTTCCCGGTCACATGAAGGCAATAATACAATGGAGGAAATTTGGTGTGCACATCACATAACTTTTTAAGTCTTGTCCGCTTCACATTCCAGTGGGTCTCATCTTCAAGACCACATTAGCTAGAGCACAGATTAGGGGGTGGGAAGCAGAGAGGAGGGGTGCCCCCCTCCCTGCCCGAAGTGCATGGCTCTTGGTCGGTCCTCTGCTGAGCTAGTGAGCGGGCGAAATTGATATCTCCTTGCTGCCACAAGACAGATTAAGCCATGCATCCACAGTCACACTGCTAAGGGTCAGGGTTTAAATTCAAACTCAGTCGTTTCATTCTGGCATTCAAGACCTTTTCGCTGTATCGTGAAAGACATTGTCCTATGATGGCCTGAGATTGAAGCGACACAGGATGAACTGATGTCAACTAAGGAGCGAGGTACACAGTATGCTACCACTCTGTAGCAGGGCGGCTTTCAGCAAGAGTCTATGCACTGCAGGCAGCTTCTCAAAGCTGAGATGGGAGATTCCCTTCTTTCACCTCCAAACAATATCACTTTCTGTCTAAGCTTAAGAGAACTTTTAAACATGGTGAATCCCCAGTCCCAAAACCTGGTATTTCTCTGCCTTACAAACACATTATGCTTTTAGCACAAAAGTGGAGTTATTTGAGGAAGGTGTGAAATCAGAGTTATAAGTGCAAATCCTTTGCTAACAGCCAATTTTTCCTGACTCTCATTTACTAATTATCCTCCATTAAATAGAAAGAGGAAATAATTATAACTGAAATCAGTCACTGCAACAGTTGGCACAAAGATATACACAGACGCAAACCTATAAATAAAAACAGCACGTTGGCCCTTGTGTTTAGAGAACATCAGAGACCGCTGCAGGAGTGAAATCACGCAGCATGTGCTTCTGGCCATCAGGGACGACCTGGAGTGCTCGGACAAAGCTGGCCTCTGGCTCAGCCCTAGAGCAGCCCTAGCAAGATGGAGACGTGCGGTGTCGCCATCCGCCACAAGAGGGCGGGCGACATAAGCGAGTGAAAGGTCACCCTTCGTGAGCATGCACCGGAAGAATAAATCTGCATCCAGCCCGGGTTAAGATTTTTATGACCAAGAAGTGCTGCTAAAACCAGGAACGCAATGATCCAAATTAAGATATTTGTTCCAAAAGCTATTTTGGTGTTGTTAATCTCATTTTGATGATAAAGTTTTAGAGATTTTTGTGTATTTTTTATACAAATTGTCCTAGCTGTATGATGAAACAGAAACCAAATCATTCATTGAAAGGAATTACAGTAAGCAACAGCAGTAAGTGGACTTTATTTTAGGTAAACCTTACCGAAAAATAGAGACTAAAAGAAATTCAATCAGCATTTGCCTTTTTTAAAGATGTGAATCTAAACTGGGCACCCTTTATAAAGTATTGACACATGAAAAACTTGAGTTCAAATTCCACTTTGACCCAATCTGTAATTCCTGCACTCCAAGAGGCTGAGATTGAAAGATCTCAAGTTCTAGCCCAAGAAGATCTTGTTTCAAAAAGATTTTTTTCAACTATTACTTTTCTTTTTAAAGGAGCGATATAAGCTCTGTGTAAAGGCCCTGACATCCAATCCTGAGCTCTTAAAAAACAAAAGGACACTGATTCTCCATTGATTATCTTTCCGAACTGTGCAAAGACACCAGCTCCTTCCTAGCCCATCTCCCATGTCGTCGATACCAGCTTTCTCTAGGGGAGCCTGTTCGTTTCGAATGGCTTCCTCTGAGAAATCCATCCGCTAAATCTCACCTGTCACCAAGGATCCCCTGGGCTTACCAGCTGCCAACCAAGCCAGAGTACGTGTGTTTACAGGCGTAAACACACAGAAATCCATTTCTGTGTCTGAATGTTGGCTCCACATCTTAATGGCTTGTCATAACCTTCGATTACTCTTTTAATCTGTCTGTGCCTTTGTTTCCTTCTATTTATTTATTTTAGTACTGATAATGGAACTGGGGACCTTGCAGTTGCCAGGCAGACACATATGCTACTGAGTTGTACCCCTGGCCCTCCTTAAAATGGGAACAAGAACAGTATCTCACTGCATGAAATAATTGTAAAGATTCAATGAGAAAAATTATGTAAAGAACATAGCAAAATTGATTAGTTTGTGTGTATGGACCCTAAATCTTTTTTATAATTCATTATCATTATAATTCACAATTTTTTTTTCAGTACCAGGGATTGAACTCAGGATCCTGTACTTGCCAGGCAAGTGCTTATTCTACTAAGCTATCTCCCCAGTCCTTCACAAACATTTGCTGTGCACTTTTGATGTGCCAGGTACTATCTTATCTCTATGCATCCAGGAACATAATTGCTGTTAACCGCTGCTATTGTGGCCTTCTACTGAGCAAGGGTGACAGTGACCAGCAGGCATCCTGAGGGAGCAGATACTCTGGAAAACACATTACCAAGAGATATGACAAAGAAAAGCAGAGCAAGACAGAGAGACACAAGAGGGCTGATCTTATTTGTAAAACAAGCTAACCAGGAAGGTCTCATTCTGAAGGTGGGGTTTAGATAAAAACTAGGGACCACTCTGAGACACCATGGAGCTCTAAGGAAGAGAATTTGAGGGCGGAGGAACAGCCAGGCAGAGGCCCTGCCACTGGGATGTGCCCTCCTCATCCCAGGCACAGTGAAGTGGCAGGGAGGGAGCCTCCCAGCTGGATGGTCCATGCTGACATCAGACTCCTGGAGGCCCACACAACAGCGTGTCTTCCCCCCAGCGGAGTTTCTGTTAAACTTTCACTCTTCATAACAATGTTAAGTTCTTCCAAGATCATAATGTGGAGCTCACTATTTTAATGTTTTTCTCTTATCATTGTTAATGGGCTTTGCTGTTTGTTTTTCCATGCTGTGGACAAACCCAGATCTTTGCACATTCTGAGTGTCGGCTCTACTTTCAAGTTACAGCCCAGCCCTTTCATCTTAACATTTTGAAGTTTAACCTTTTCTTTCAAACCTTACTGCTATGACATAGAGACAGATTAATACCTGGGCCCAAGACTAAAAATTGTATGGTACCTTTCAATATAAGTAATAAAAGGCTAACTAACATTATAAAGTTGGAGATTTCTCAGTTTTAGATGCTCCTGACTTATCATTAAGAATGTGCTGAGTTTACTATCAAGGCTCCAAAACTGTCACCACCCTGTTCACTTTCTTGTCACCCTCCTCATTCCTGACTATAATCCAAACAACACAGAAAGTTTCTGATTGACCTTTCTAAGATGTTACATTCATTGGTCGTCTTTGTATATGAGGCCCTATAATGCTCATTTATTATTTGCCAGATTAACCAGCAAAGCCTGTCTTCATAATCATGAACAATTTGAGGCGACTTTAAATTTCTTGCATTGTCCCAGAAATACTTTGCATAATATATGATATGTGTAAACACTTAAATGGTTTGAAAAGAAAGTGGAAGGGAAAGAAAAAATGAAACTCCCAGAGTCTCAAGTTCTCCCGACTCTGAGCAACATCTTGATACTTTTTAATCATACAGTATGAATTGCATACAATAAGGTTCACTCTTTATAATGCATGAGTCTCTTCATTTGGGTAAATGCATATGGTCCTGTAACTATCATCATAACCAAGACAGAGAATGGTTCTGTCACTCAAAAACTTGTCTCATATGCCTTTGTAGTCCACTCTGCCTGGCGCCTCCAGCAGTCATTGATCTCCTTCCTGTTCCTATAGATTTTCTCTTTCCGGATGTCATAATGGATCACCCAGTGTACAGCTTGTTTGTTTTTTTTTTTCAAGCCTGGCTTCTCTCACTTGGCATAATGCATCTGAAACTCATCTATGTTGTTGCATATATCAATGGTTTATTCCTTTGGCTGAGTACAATTTTGCCATGTGGATGGGTCACAGCTTATTTATCCATTCACCAGCTGAAGAACATGCAGGTTTTTTTTTCCAGCTTGGGGCAATTATGAATAAAGCCTCTGCAATCATTCATATGCAGGTTTTTGTAAGAGCATATGTTTTCATTTTCTTGGGTAAACACATTGAAGTAAAAGTCTTGGACATAGTGGTATTCTTAAATTTTAAGAAAATGCCAAATTGTTTCCTAAGGTGGCTATAACCTCTTTACATCCCAACCAGCGATCCTTCCAGTTCTAATTGCTTGGCATCCTCATCAGCACTAAGCATTGTCAGTTTTTAATATATTTTATGTATTCTAATAAGCATAGTTCATAATGCCTTAATTTGCATTTGCAAATAGCAGTGTCCAACATCTTTTTGTGCCCTTACTTGAGTGTCTGTATGCCATCTTTGATTAAATGTCATATAAGTACCGTGCGCTAACCGATTGCGCCACTGGAGCTTCATCTTTGATTAAATGCCTACTCAAATTTTGCCATTTTTAATTGGATTGTTTGTTTTCCCCTTATTGAATTTTAAGAAAACTTTGTATATGTCCTTTATCCAATATGTGTTTCTGCAAATATTTTCTCCTACTCAGTAGCCTGTCTTGTCTCCTACAATAGAATTCTGAGTTTTAATGCACATAGATTCTTTAAAAACATTCTTATGCACCCAAGATACATAGCATCATAATTCTCTTGTTTCCCCTGGCCATACTCTTCCTTCAGCCCAGACTCTGGCAACATTTTTGTCCCATTATGTTTGCGATTTCTAGCATCTTCAGCAAGTGACATCACATTGTATGTGGTCTTTCAAGGCTGAATTCTTTTACTTACAATGTTGAGCTAAACCACATTGGATCACTAAGCTGGAGTTTATTTACCCACTTCTCTAGTAATGGACACACGTAAGTTGTTTCCAGTTCCTGGCAATGAAGATTTTTGGAAAATGTATTATTTTCATAGTAAATAAAAGCAAGACAATGGATATTATTGAAGATAATAGATTCAAGCAACACTGTGGAGCTTAAGAAAGTCAGTGAAGAAAGGTTTTGGGGAAAGTGAAGAGGAGAGTGACTGTGGGTCCAGCTGAATCAGGATAACATGCACCATAGGAACTGAGACCAAAGTCAGGCTGAGGAGCATGGTGGCTTGAAAGGCAGCTCAGATAAATCTGAGGCTTGGCTTGCAGAGGAATGTGGGAAACAGAGACTCCTGGGCAATACTGTAAATCTATAGCACCTTAAATATTTTGTTTACATGTTTATAATGTTTCCCCCTACTTCTCCAAAGGCACTATCATAAAAAGCTACTTGCACCAAGATAACTAAAAACTAAATCCAAAAAAGAAAAAAATTCACAAGCCATATTGAGGAAGAATCCAAGAAAAATTCAGCTGAGAACTCAAAATGACATGCTTATATATTCTCTGCACCCCTGTGGTCCAGAACAACAAAAGAAAAAAGGTAATTTTTTTATTATCAGCTGAAAGATCAGTCTTTTAGTAGGAGAGATGTTTTTCCTATAGGATAAATCCCCAGATAAATGTTATACAATTTCTTACAAGAATGAGTCATAAGGCTGGGGAGATAGCTCATCAGTTTAAGCACCTACCTGTAAGCACAAGGACCCAACATCAATCCCAGGTATAACAAGCCATGCCAGCCCCACGCTGTGCTGCCCACTGAAACTGGGTTTGGTGCTGCACGCCTGTAATCGCAGCACTGGGGAAGTTGAGACAGGAGGGTCACTATGAGTCTGAGCTGGGTAGTGAGATCCTATACCAAATAAATAAATGTTTAAAAAAAGAATGGACAATAATAAATATTAAATTGTACCCTGAAAGGAAAAACTACCTCAATATAAAAAGTTATGGCATCCAGCTCCAACAGAGTCTAGCAGTATATAGCACTCAGAAATGTAGTGTGTTTCCATTCAGTTTCTCTCACATATCATCTCACTTGGAGCTACTTGATAAACATGAATTCCTAAGCCTCATCCCAGACCAACAAAATTAAAATTGGGGGAAATACAGTCCGGGAATCTGGTGCATTGCAGAACACCAAGAATTTTATCACATACTATAGGTATGTGATAAAAACCAAGAATCTACCTTAAGCACCAGGTCTATGGAAAAGGAGAGCTGTTAAGTTCTGTGGCAGTGTCAAAACAGAAATGTTAAGATTTAGGGGCCAGGGAGCTAGCTCAGCAGAGTGAGCACTTGCCTGGCAAGTGCAAAGGCCTGAGTTCAATCCCTATTTCTGCCAAAAAAAAAAAAAAAAAAAAAAAAAAAACCGAAAGATTTAGGGAAAAAAAAACAATAATTTTCATGGCCTTGAAACCACCTCTCTGGATATTAATTGTCCCCATGGTGTTCAGGGCAGTCCATTGACTCCCGGGTCCTTGGTAAGTACCCAAGGTGCAAAACCATTGGTGTTACTGACTGAGCCTTAATTGTTTTAATACTTCGAGGTGTCTACGCCTGCAAAAGAATCTGCACTTCTGCTCATCTCTTTCAAATGCCTGATAATCAAATTAAGAAAGAACATAAGAGGACTCATAATATTTTATGTTTATTT
Organism: Ctenomys sociabilis; assembly: GCA_004027165.1. Lineage (NCBI taxonomy): Eukaryota > Metazoa > Chordata > Mammalia > Rodentia > Ctenomyidae > Ctenomys > Ctenomys sociabilis. The sequence continues at coordinate 80,813 of PVKA01001458.1, forward strand.
GCACAGCCAGCTTTATGCGTGCTGGTACTCCGCATGGGCATGTCTACACTGTCTGTCGCAAATGAGATATAAACACAGACCAGGAGGCCCTTCCAGAAAGACACCTCGCCTACAGCTTTAGTTTACATTGTGCCTGAAAGTAATAAACTACAGTTCTTTAAAAAGATTCTCTGGTTTAGGTTGTTCTCCCTGTATTCATTGAGGTCACTGAAGTGTTGCTATCAATGTTGCATGAGTCTCTTTAGTCTAACTTCAGGAGATCGCAGAAGAATTTGGCAGTTTTCTCCTTAAAAACAAGACAAATAGGTGAGTCTAACTGGCAAGAAACAAATAGAAATTTCAAGTAAAGAAAACATGCTGTGTTTGTATTCGAATCCCATCTACACTTAGGTCTAGCACACACACCTGTCTATCTTGACATACATATACCCCCTGGAAAATGTTCCCTGTGTAACCGTGTCCATGGGCAGTTTGTAGATCTGGCAGCAAGGAGCATTTATTAAATCCCCGTGATGATGCATGAAATGCTATATATGTTATGGAACATTACCATGTAGAAGAGATTACATCTCAAGGGAAAAACATAACATCACATTAACACTGAAAAACATATTGGAATAACATATTTTTCCAAAACCCAACAGAAAAATATAAAGACATTCACAGAAGATAACAAAATATTGAACTTTTAAATTCATATAATTAAAAATGCCTTTTTGCCTATTGGAATGTGCAAGAAAAATCAATAAACACCTCCACTGTTTGCTTTGGAAGAGTTAGAAACCATATGTGGACATTATATTTGACTTACTGATTAGAATTAACTTGCATTTTTACTGAACCCTGAAGTGCTCTGATTATCAATTCTGATCTAGGAAGATCCACCCTTCCTTTCCCCAGTCCCACCTTCTGTTCTCAAGGACTGAATTCGTGGTCCATGTTCTCATTCATATGCTATATATAATATTATATGTAGATACTTACACCTTAGGGCTTTGTTCCCAGAGAACTTTGGTTTGCCGTAATACCTTAGCACTGGATTTCTTTTCAATAATTCAGTTGACAATCACTGGAAGTTCTCTTGTGTTTCCCAATTTTAAACATTAAATATTTTAGACTCATTCCCACCCATTTCCTTTTCTAGTCCTTGACTCTTTCTTGAAATGATCCCTTTTAGTTCAGCCAGATGTAAACAAAACCGAATGTTAGCTCTGCTCCTACAAGGGCTGTGTTTAGACTATGACTTGCTCGGGGCCAATGCTTTTCAAAAAGAATATTTTGATCTCTAGGGAATCCTTGAAGGTGAAAGATGCCAGGGATAGGAAGCCAGGATTTAAAAATACATATTTGTTCATCATAACTTATCCTGAAATAAAAAATGACATTCAGATGCAAGTAAAATATTTCTGAACACACAGTGGGCCACTTACATAATTCAGAACTGAAAAAAATTATCCTACAATTCATTAAAATAACTATTTGTGCCCCCATCTTATTTCAAAATGGATGTTATTGTATGATTCCATTTATAAGAAATGTTCCAAATTGACAAATGTTTACAGACAGAAAGTAGATTGGTGACTGCCTACGGCAAGGAGGTGCAAACTGAAGGGAGTGGAGAGATTTAATGGGCAGGACATTTCTTTGGGGAGTTATGAAAATGGTCTAAAATTAGACATCAGCAGTGGTTGCATAGCTCTGTGAGTTTACCAAAATATAATGAGCTGTACATTTCAAAAGGGTGAAATTGAAGTATATTCATTATATCCCAAAGAAGCTATTATTTGTAAAATGGATTTCTATAACTCCCATCAGTCAATAGGAAAATGATGAACAACACAATAGGAAATGAAGCCCTGGAAACCCACAAAACAGAAACTACAGTTAGGCACTGAGGGTGAAAATAGACATACATCAGAAGTGACTGGGAAAATGCCAAACAGAATGAGGTGTTTCAAGCCCATTATACAGGGGGAAATTGCAATAATTCCAAATGAGAGTAGAAAGTGAGAATCTCTCACAGAAGGTGGGGATGTGAATTGACATAAGTTTTGGAGTACAATTTGGCAACAGCTCCTTCAAGTCAGAAATAAGCAAACCTTACAATACCAATCCTATTTCTCAGGGGACTGTCACGCAGGCTGGCAGAGACACAGGCATAGGAGCATCACAGAGAGAAACAGAAACAAGCCAGTACCTGCATATAGAGGGATGGATGGTTAAACTCTAGTGCATGTATCTAAGGGGTTAGTATACAGGGCTCAAATTAGAGTCACTTAAAAAATTATAAAACATCTATGATACCAAAACATTATGAAAACAGTTTGCAATGTATTAATTTATCAAGTCCATCTTGTCAAGGTATCTTAAAACTGTCTCATTGATATTTGTACTTCAATAAAATAAAAATAAAATAAAATAAAAATAAAAATACAAAAAAAATTAATTTGATAACAGAAAATATTTGTAAGACTGTAGTATATTCATATACTGGAATTTCTAAAAGACATGTTGGCATGGTGTTTATAAAATAAAATTTTGCCATCTATAAAAGTAAAAAAAATATAAAACACATGATACAAGATTTTTTTAAGGGCAATAGAATAGGAAAAATCAATTAGGCTAAAGATTCATATTTTCTACAGAGTCTTACCTTGTCTGCTAAAACTTGGCCACAATTTGACTCTCAACTTCTAGCAGCCAATGCAACAAGTCTGTGATTAGTTCACAAGTTAAATTTCAATTTTAAAGTAGCGCTAGTTCCAGCACTTAAATCAGAAAGCTTTTTGAAGACCCCACAATGGCAAGCAGGTAGTAAGCAACATTTTCAGCACCCATCTCTCCTCCATATTGCCAAGTCTCATTTCTGCAAAGCTCCATCCACACGTTGTGATCTCTGAATAGCTAGTTTTATCCGATGGTTCATTTTTGAAAGCAGCAGTTAGGGGGTGGAGGTATCCATAGTCTTTGGCCAATGTTTCAAAGTTTTTAGTGTGGATGCCTTTGGTGAGCAATATACTCCTTAGAGCAGTGCTGTCCAACAGGAAGGTCCACAGTGATGGAACTGCTTTGCATTGGACCTGCCCAGGATGGTGGCCTACAGAGCACTTGAAATGTGGCTCATTAGATGGTGGGGTTGAATACAGATTGCACTTGGTTTTAACTCATTTAAATTTAAATAGTTGCATGTGGCTAGTGGCAACCTAGTGATACAATTCACACAGGCCACCATTCTCAGTCCGGGGCCTACAGCAGTGCACATTAAGATTATCCGTCTGGCCCCTAATGATGTTTTTGTTTGAGACTTAAAGTACTGTGTCTCAAACAGTGGTTATATTGCTTATTCTTTTTTCATCTTTTCAATAGATACTCTTTCTATATGAAAGTTACAGTCCTGTGGCAGCCATGGCACTCAGGATTTAAGAGAAAACACGGACCCACCCACTACAGCACTGTAGATGAGATATTTGGGGTGTAGGAAGGGTCAGGTTCTAGTATGGCAGCACTTGAAAACCTACCTGAACATCATGGTACAGACATTGCCTTCCAAGGGAACCAAGGTTTAGAACAGGTCAGCTGGGCTGAGAACTTTTCTCAGAAGCTGAAAGAGCTGGGCCTGCCATAGGGATTGCTTTCCCCACCTCATTTCACTCACCATGATATCCTCGGAATCCATCTGTATTGCTGCCAATGGAAGGACTTCACTCTTTTTTATGGAAGAGTAATATTTCATTGTGTGTACATACCACATTCCTTTATGTATGCACCCTTGATGGGCATTTATGCTGCATCTAGCTCTTGGCTGTGTGACCAGTAAACACAAAGACACAGGGGTCTCTCCAACATGCTGATCTCATCTCACTTGGGAATAGACCCAGCACTGGGACCACTGATTGCATAGTAGTTCTACTCTTAATATTTCAAAGAAACATTTTCATAGCAACTGTACTAACTTTCATTCCTACCCATAGCACGTAAGAGTTTCCATCCATTCACATCCTTGACAATATTTATCTTTCGTCCCTTTGTTAGTAGTCATCCTAACTAGAATGATGTGCTATTTTGTCATGGGTTTGATTTGCATGTCCCTGATAACTAGTGATACTGAGGGTATTTTTCATATACATGTTGGCCATTTGCATGTCTCCATTTGTAAAGTGGCCATTCAGGTCCTTTCCTCTACAATGACCAGACTGGTCTCCAGTTCCTGAGTTTAAGGTATCTACCTACCCGAGCCTGCCAGGCAGCTGGGACTCCAGATACATGCCATTGCATCAGTATTTTACCCATTTTAATTGTGTATTTTCTACTGACTTTTGGGCTCTTTATATATTATAGATTTTAGCTCTTTGTCAGATGTAGCTTGTTAGTAGTTTTTTCCCACTCTACAGGTTATCTCTTCATTTTGCTATTTAGTTTGGTGTAATGTCATTTTTCTGATTTTGCTTTTGTCACCCACAATGTCTCATTTTGAGCCATATTAAATTATCTTTAGACTTTCTCCTAGGGACCACTAATTTTTTTTTCTTTGCAGTACTGGAGGTTAAACTCAGGACCTTGCATTTGCCAGACAGGTGCTGATGCCACTGAGCTATAGGCCCAGCCCTAGGACCACTACAATTTTTAAGCAAAAAATAGACTCCTGTGATCTCTTCTTTCAAAGTAAATCTACTAGAGTTATCATATGACTTAGCAATTTGTTTTTTTGTTTTTGTTTTATTGAAGTACAAATATCAATGAGACAGTTTTAAGATACCTTGACAAGATGGATTTGATAAATTAATGCATTGCAAACTGTTTTCATAATATTTGGTATCATAGAAGGTGCATACATGATATTATACTTACAGACATTATTATACCATATGCCTCTTATCAGTAAATTAAGAGAGTGTAGCTGTTTGCATATCTTATTTCTATACCTGAATTACATCAAAGATTTAATAATTAATACTTTCTACCTTGTTACTTTCCTAGCAGTTGTCCATAGTACTAGAAGATGACATAATACCCTGTCCAACCACCATGAGTGCAAATCTTGCCCCTCATAGAATTATGTAGAAGCACAGTGTTATCAATCCCAACTGTACTGTCCATACACACACATCATGATTCTTCCATTCTGTACCCCTTCCTTGCTCTATACCTGTCAGAGATGGGCACTCCATTATCATTCAACTAACTTAGGTGCTTGAACTCGACAATACAATCCAACACAGTTCAGCATTCCACAACAATAGTGAGTTATCCGAAGAAGTTGTCGACCATAGCCATTTACAGCTCATCTTAGTATTATGGCCCAGCGATGTATACTTCATTTTTATACTTTTCTGCTGGATGTTTAAGACCTAGATAGAGCAAGACTTATACACCAACACATGTACTTTATATTTCTCATGTGGTCAGTGAAGTCCTCTCAGGGTTTTTCTTGTAGACCTGTACCTTATTCTGTAGATTTTTTGTCTGTGTCATCCATGTGGATGAGTCACGGCCAGTGCTTGACCAGTTTGCTCTCTGTGAGAGCCTGAGAGAAAGTTTTCTCTCCATGTACTGATGTAATTCTTAGTTCATCCACTTCAGGCACCTGAGCAGTGATGATATCTTAGTTATTTATCTCAATGCCAAGACAAAATAACCAATATCCACAAATAAGTGGAGAAAAAATTATTTCAGTTCATAGTTTGTAGAAGTCTCAGTTCATATGACTTAGCAATTTGATTTGGGAGTATATATCCAAAGAATTCCAGTTCTCAGAGAGATATGCGTATATCCATATTAGCAATCTGTATTCACAGTAGCATCATTAATGGTGGTCAAAAGAGAAATCACACAAATATCAATAGATGAATGGGCAAATGAAATGCATAACACACACCCAGTGGAGTACCATTCAGCCTGAAGGAGGAAGGAAATTCTGACACCTGCTAAACCATGGACAAACTTTGGGGACAAAATGCTAAATGAAATAAAGGACACATACTATATGGCTCCACCCATATGAGGTGCCAAATATTTAAAGAGAAAAAGTAGAATGGTGGTGGCCAGGACCTAAAAGGAGGAACAAATGGTGAATTTAGTGAGAACACAACTTTGGTCTAGAAAGATGGAAAAGTTGTGAAAACCAGTAGTGGTGATGGTCACACTCTGTGGGAGTGTCCAACATCCTAGACTGGAGATAGATTTTGTGTTATCTGCATTTGACTATACTGAGAAAATACTGAAAAATAAATTCATCATCACTAGAACTATGCAGAAACCCCTCCAATGATCTTCCTGCAGCTGTTTTTGGTCTGTTATAGTTTATTCCCCACAGCACAGAGAGAGCAATCATTTTCAAACACAAGTCAGGGGTAGGCTTTCTGCAGGAAAGCTCTCCATGCCCGCCAAGGACTTGCACAGTGGCCCTGTCCCAGGTCACCACCCTGGCCCATCTCCTCCATGCTCCCACTGGCTCTCCACTCTGGCCTTGCTGGCTTCTCTTTCTTTGGACACAGAAAGCAATCTCCTACTGTAGTATCTTCCCCTCCTGAACATTCTTTCCTCTTATAGTCACCTGACTTACTTCCTTTTATCCTGCATTCTAGCATCTGCCTTGACCTCCACACCTATCTAAGAACCTGCTCTTTTTGTTTTCCTTCACAGCTCTTATCCCTACCTATTATTTCATTATACATCCTCATATTAATTTGTTTACTGTTTATCCTGCAGTATAAGATCTACAAAGGGAAGGACTGTGCTTTGTATATTCCCAAGTCCTCGGGGAACTCAGCAGTTCTTGACATGTAGGAAGCCCTCAAAACATATTTGCTCAATGAAAGAATAATTAAATTTGCATCACCAAAAGATCGTGAGAATGGATCAAACTTGGAGACACTTGAAATGTCAAGTGAGTGACGGTGTGTGCACAAGGAGATATAGAGAGATATTTAAAAGAGAAAATCAAAAGCTTGGATGGGGAATTCATTAGAAGAGTTAGAAAACTCAGGAGGAAGAGCAAGTGTGCCGAAGACGAGTTCAGTTTTAATTTTATTCAGTAGATTATTCCAGTAGCGATGTTCAGTGGGTAGCTGGCTATGTTCAGCAGAAAGATCTGGGCAAGAAATGCAGATTTAGCAGCTCATAAATATAATCTTAGTGGAAATGTTGGTAACTGTTGAGCAGTAGTTGAAGATTATACATTTGAATAAGTACTTGAATGTACATATTAAATGTTGCCAATTAATTTCAGACTCATGGGCTTTTGTAGTCTGCCAAGCTGGTCATATTTTAAAAACTGTATGGAATGCAGGAAATGAAACTTCTTAAACTTAAAATAAAAATTAAACAGTACTATTCTTAAATTTTTATTTTTTTACTGCAAGATCAATTTTAATGGATGATATGCAATCCTCAAGCCATATATTCTTTAATCCATGTAATTAAGTATGCAAAGCGATGTTCAATCTTTATTGAAACATCATTATCTTTTATATTAAAAAGCAGTCTTGTATAGGAAAGCTAGCATATGGAAGGCCCTGGGTTCAATCCCCAACACCCCCAAAATACATAAGCTGAGGAGATGGCTCAGTAGAATAAGTGCTTCCCTGGCAAGCACTCAATACCTGGTTCTGCAAAAAAAAAAAAAAAAAAAAAAAAAAAATTCTACATAAGAAATAAGTAAAGCTCCCTATCCCAACTTGATCATTCCACTTTCCCAGAGATGAGCTGGATGGCCTGCCTTCCGGGTCCCATGATCGTATGGAAGGCAGAGCCACCCAACAAGGCAGACCTCTCACTCTGTTTCTACGTAGTCCTAATTAGTGGGCTATTGTTTTACTTATAGAAGCTGCTGCATATCCTTGGAAGGACTCCTTCAGAATTGTTCCCTGTTCCTGCACTGCCCTTCACCAGGCTGCCTGCAGCTCCTGCAGTTAACCATCTGTGTCACCAGTGCGGCTGCTGTCAGACACTCTTTATTGTCATTCAGCAAAATTGAACTCACTGTCAAATGTGTCGCAGAGCTGCTGGAAAAATCAAGATATGACCCTCCATGGCATATTCAGATTTTTACACTACTAAAAAGCATAGCCATTTCTGCTGTATAGAGCTCAAGCCTAGGCTTTAATACCATTTGAAGGCTGTTGTCCTTGTATGACTCTCTTGCTCCATGGAAAAAATATTACAGTTTTAGAGGGTGACCCTACATACCAAAATGCAGTGACTGCTTTCAGCAATGAAAATTTTATATGGGCAACAGGATAATAAAATATAACCTCGGTTATAATGGTCAACCAGCCAAAGCTAGTGAATTTTCTAGGCATTCCAAATACTCACTGGGGCAGATGCTTTGAACAGATTCCACAAAACCTTTCCAGCCTCTTTACATTGCCCTTCCTGCTGGAGATTCTTCCTTGCAGCTGCAGGTGGCCAATAGCTAAAGTTTAGGACCATGAGACACAAACAAACACATGCTTAAGTGTGACAATACCCATTTCCCTGTCCTCTCTGGACAAGGCAGCTTGTGCCATGGCAGCCTTTTATGTTTATGAGGGGAAAAGGCCCTGTGATTCCAACACCATAGACCCTAACTGAAACTCACCTTTATGGATTCTGTCTGAGCTGTATGGGCCCCTCCCTCAAGCCTCATGCACTCATCGGTGGGGTTTTTCACAGGTGGCTGGATTCAGGATGTGTGAACAGGGATTAAGAGTGCATGATCACTAATTTAGTTCATGAACTACGCTAGTTTAGCGTAGTTCTGGGAGTGAATAATGAGAAGGAGCACCCTGGGTGTGGATGCACCAACCAAGAGGCTTGTAGCCTGCCTAAGTGGAATAGAAGGGAAAGAGGCACTCACTGCTTCCTGCCCGCTGCCTGCCAGGCCCTGAACTACTTCTCCCTGGGATGTCCCTCTGCCATGCCACCCTGCCTTGGAGCCAGGCGACTGTGGACAGAAACCTCTATAAGCCATGAACTAAATTAAGCCTTTCCTCCTTTAACTTGAGTTGTCATGTGTGTTTTCCCAGCAATGATAAAGGAACTAAGACACCAATACCACACATTTTCTTCAGTGAGAAAAAACAAACAAACTTCAGCTTATGTAAGCCACTATACATTTGTTTTCTGTTTCCCATAGTTAAAAACAACTGCAATTGAAATATTAATGAGATATGGAAACACTGATGAAGTAACTCAGGTTGACAGGATGAGATGGATCCCATCAGGATATTTGTGGATGAGGCATAGGTCCATATTTACAGGTTGAACATTCCTAACCTGAAAAGCTGAAATCTAAAATGTTGAAAACCCCAAAAATATTTTGAGCTCTGACCTGTGGAAAATTCCCACACCTCCCTTTATGTAACAGGTCTCAGCCAAATTGCCAGCATGGTAAAAATATTGCACAAAATTACTCTCAAGCTACATGTTGCAGGTATATGTGAAACATAGGAGAAGGCACATTAGACTTTAGTCCCATCACCAAGATCTCATATGGGTAACTATTTCAAATCCAAAACATTCGTGGTTTCAAATATTTTTAATAAGAGATACATTTTGTGTGTGTGTGTGTGTGTGTGTGTGTGTGTGCGTGCATATGTGTGCTTGAGGGTCCTCAACAACTCCACTCTTAATTGGACACTATTTGTGTAAGAGTTTATTGTTGTTTTGTATTTACAGTATTAGGAGTTCAACTCAAGGCTTCATACAAGCTAGGGAAGTGTTTTACATGGAGCTGCGCCCCCTTTTCCCTTTTATTTTTTTATCGAGACAAGGTCTTGCTAAGCTGCCCAGCTGGCCTCAAACTCATGATCATCCTACCTCAGCCTCCTAAGCAAGTAGGACTGTAAGTGTGCCCACCGTGCCTAGCAGTTCTTAACCAATCCAGTTTTATTTCATTTATACAACCATAATCAAGAAAGAGGAGGAGGAGAAGGTTTAGTAGGAGTAGGAAGAGAAGGAGGTAGAAGAGGAGGAGGTTGAGAAGGGGGAGAAGGAGGAGGAGGAGAGGAAATGAGCAAGTTGTTATCAGATGACAACTTCCCCTACAAGTAAACTTTTCTGGTTTGATAAACTCTGAGTATTACCCAAGTATTTCTTATAATGTGCAAGAAGCATGAAATTACACAAACCAATGGAGCCATTCTTACAGAACGTGAGACGCTCTCTACAGGGCTGCAGCCACGTGGCCAGTGTTGAGGGGGGTTAAGGCGAATCTGCTCTGCCCAGGGGACTGCCTTGACGCGTGTCCTCGCACCACCTCGGACTGGCCCACTCCCGCGTCTGTGCAGTATGTGGGGCTTCAGCTGACTAAGCGATTGCGAGCACCCGGCTCTGTTGCCATTAGAGCCTTGGCCAGATCGCTGCGCACCATCTGCTGGCTTCCCCTGCATCCATCATCCTACAAAGATCACGGTTCAATCTGTTCCACCACGCTGAGGCCAAGGTTCCCTGATCAACAATGTTTGTCAAGGCAGAAGTCAAGACCTTGCCAACAGTGTTTGTTCCTTGGATCCTTTGTGTCTCCACAACCTTTACTACAAATAATAGTAATAGCAGGCCTTTGAAATGCAGCAATATTTCTTCAGTTCTATCATGGAGAGAAACAGGCGGGCAGATGTCTAAGCAATATCTCCTTATTCTTCTTGAACTGACCATCAGCCAGGTGAGTGAGGTCTCCCTTCCTGGATGTCTGAGAACAGCCCTTAGCACCTTCCTCTCCTGGCCTCCACCTTGATTGCCCAGAATTACTTCCTGTAAATCTGTACACATGTTCCCAGTGTGACCCCCACCACATTGAGCACAATGACCCCTTCTGAAGCAAGAGAGTCCAGGCTCAGGGGTTCACACCATCTGGGTGCCAGATCTTTAACAACCACACCACACCCAAAGCAATGTCCTGGTGGGATTCTCTCAGGCCCCAGGGGCAGGCTGTCATGAGATGGTTTATGCCAATACCCACCCCACCAATTCCAGGCCCCAGCCTGCCAGCAACGGGGAGCCTCTGCCTTTCACTTCTGTGGGATGATTTAATTACTCTAGCATTTAAAAATAACAAAAGAAAAATAAATACAATCTGTACATGTTTGTCCTCTTCCTGCTATCAGCTATTTTTTAGATCAAAGCATCAGTTTAGTTCATCATTTGAGTTTGAAAACCCTCATGTTTACTACTATTTGAATGTCCCTTTCCAAGCTGAAATGTCTTTTCCAGTACAGCCTTTAAGAAGTGGCCAGGGCATAAGCATTTTGCCTTTGTGCAGGGTGTAACATCAGTGTCGTGGGAGTGAGTTATTGGTGGAGTTTGGCCTCCTTTTCCTCCCTCTCTCTTTTTCTTCAGATTTCATTTGATGCCTTTTACTATACTAGGGTTCAGTAAGAAGGCCTTTACACAGATAATGCTTGTTTATTTATCTTTGGACCAATTTTTCATGTTTATGTCTGGTGATCTGAATAATTACTTTGAAGATAGCAATATACAACATAAAACTATTGTTGATTTCCTATCATCCTGTTTTGAAATCCTGTATCATTTAAATTTCTTTTTATTCTCTAAAATAAAAAAAAAACCTGGGCTAGGGTTATAGCTCAGCAGCTTAAGTGCCTGCCTAGCAAGCACAAGGTCCTGAGTTCAACCCTGGTACGGCAAAAATAAATAAATAGGGCAGGCCAAGTAGCTCAGTAGTTTAAAGCACCTGCAAGCAGTCACAGGGGACAGGGGTTCAATCCCCAGACCTGCTGTGTGGACCCTGCCTCCAGGGGGTGCACTGAGACTGCAATTGAGACTGGGCATGGTGGCGCTCACCGGTAATCCCAGCTCTTGGGAGGCTGTAAAAGGCAGATCACTACAAGTCCAGTCTAGTAGCAAGACCCTTAACACCCTGTAAACCCTTCCCTAAAATACAAAAATAAATAAAATAAATAGATAAATAAAATAGCAAACAATATTAATTGAAAGGAGCAGAACATATAACACAATTACCAGCTCTGCCATCTTTATTTTAGACTTCCTAGGATGAGCACATAAGCCAAATAAATTTCTGTTGTTTATAACTTACCTAATCTATTCTATAACAAAAGAAAAATAAATATAATCTGTACATGTTTGTCCTCTTCCTGCTATCAGCTATTTTTTAGATCAAAGCATCAGTTTAGTTCATCATTTGAGTTTGTTATTCTGTTATAGTTATAGTAGTAGGAAGCAAACCGAAGGCACCCATGCTCATCGTGGCAGGCATCCTAGAAGTTTCCATACCAGTGCGTCCATACTGCATCTGCAACCACACGAAGATGGAGCTGTCACAGTGAGCCACACTGAGCCTCTGGGGTCCCCTCCCTTCAGACAGTGGCTCTGTCCTGCAGTCACCAGCATCACCCCCTGGGCCTCGAAGCATGAAGGTGCTATGTTCTGGTTGTGTTTCTCTTTCCTGCATGAATGTCTTTGTTTATTCTACTTAATACAAATGAAACATCACCTGATTATTCTCTTATTAAATGCATCATTAGACTCTTCTACTAATATTACAAATTATTCTTTTCAGTGATGTGTTCAAGCTGGCAGAATAATAATAAAGATAATTAGTAAGTGACATGTTGATGCATTTGTCCTGCTGTAGCAGCTTTTTTAAAAAAGCATGAAAATGACTATAACCATGTCTTGGGGTGCTCAAGGCTATGAAAAAAGGAATTTCAAAAGTCCTTCTAATAAGCGCAATCTCCCCTCATACCTTGCCATGCTTTTAGGTCCTGCTAAAGTGCCTCTAACACCCTGAGAGGTGTGTTCAAAATAATTCAAGAGAACAAACTTTACACCTCTGCAAAAATAGCCTACTGGGAATTATTGGTGTCAATTCCAAACCCTGACAGACTGCCTGGTGTGAATTGCACCTGCCAGTATTTTACTGCCCAAGGACCTGATTCAGGGAAGCCTGGGAATAAGGCAGGAGGTTGCAAACTATAAATAGAAGGGGACCCCTTGTCCCATGAGGATTTTAGAAAAAAAATTCCTCATTTCTCTCTGTAGAATGGGCACCCAGCTCTAACAAGTGATGAGTAATGCATTCTTGTCTGTGATACAAAGCAGGTCCATGGCTCACACGTGCTGGGAGAAAAACCAGCCAATTTGTACATAAAATGCATTGTCAGGCATAGGAAGCCATGGGTGGAAGATTTCACCTTCTAGGCTGTCCTGTCACAGGAGAGCAGGTGCTTAAACACATTATCAGGCCTCTTTGCCAGCCCTGCTGTGTGCCCTTCTCTCTGCCTGTGTCCCTGATGTCCCCCAGAGGAGCCCCTAAGCTTGCAGGTGTGAAGCAGACATGATGATAATCTCACACCTTAGGGCATGCCAACCCGAATGGGCCTTCCAGCTCTGTCACTGGCTATTTCTGTGTCACCTTATTTGTCAGTGGCTGCAAGACCCACATGGAAATTTACAGTGGGAATTTCTGTTTCTTTCTCTGTCTTTACCACAGTCTATTCTCTTATTCCTCCTGTGGATGCTGTCTGTCTAGTTCTACCAACTTCCTTTTGGCTGCCAATTCCTTCCCGCAGAACCAGATGGAATTACAACCCGATGCTGCCCGGTATAAATATGGGTTACCTATTTGTCTTATACATCCTGCCTGCACTTCAATAAAATGAGAATCTTTGGATATCATAAAATAGTAATTGCTTTTTTAGTGTTACATGTTTAAAGATCAGGAAGAAATACAGAAGTGAGACTCTTATCCAATTTTTTATTTAGCTGGATGCATCCAATCAATCCAGCAGGGCTATACAGCGAACTTGTTAAAGAAGTAATTTTACATCTACTGGCTGCTAATCTGAAAACAACAATAACACAAAATAGTGAGAATGATAGTGCTCCAAATGCAGGAATAAGCTCAGTCTTAACACACTTCTGCAATGACTACTTGTTGGGTAAATGAGAACATCACATGTTTTGAAGACTATGGGAAAAACTAGTCCCAGAAGGGCAAAAATAGATCTGTCCAATGCTAACCTTGCTGGCAGTTTCCCTCCTTTTACTCCCGAAAAGCACTGGGATCAGTATTCATTTCAGGGTCAATTGTAAAAGCAAGAATCAAGACATTTCTTCTCAGAAATTCTGTGAGAAGAAACACACTTACCATTATGATATGCAGCAAGCAGGCGCAGGGGCCAGGGATTTGATCCCCAAGCCTGCCATGCCAGCTCTGCCCCCAGGGCACACTGAGACTGCAATTGAGACTGGGCATGATGGCACTCACCTGTAATCCCAGCTCTTGGGAGGCTGTAAAAGGCAGATCACTACAAGTCCAGTCTAGTAGTGAGACCTTGATCACCCTGTAGACCCTTCCCTAAAATAAAAAAATATATATAATATGCAGAGGTAATCATGAAAGAGTTAAAACATTCATTTAGACTAAGATAGATTCAAGCCCTAACTCTGATATTTGTTCTCTATGGGACCTTGATAGGGTATCTCAGATTCCTATCTGCAAAATATGATCAAGAGGGTTTCTGTGAGGTTTAAACATCTATCCATATGTAAAACAGGTGCAGCATAAATGGTGACATGGAATCCTTGACTTGGGACCAGATCCTGGCATGGCTTACTAGGTAGATGATTGGTCAAATTATGTAACCTTTGAGCTATTGTAGAATGCAGTGTGCACCTGGCACAGGTGTCAGCAAACTTTTCCTTAAAGGGCCAGGTACCACATATTTTAGTCTTTTATGCTATATGGAGTGTCTGCTGAGCTTCATCCTTCTGCAAGAAAGCAGTCATCAACCACATCTAAGTGAATCAGTATGGCTGTGCTCCAACAGAATTCTGCTCACAAGCCATGGGATGCTTCAGATTTTGTCCATGGGCCATAACTTGCCTATTCCTACTCTAGTAGCTAATCAAAAATTATTAAATTCCAGCAGAAATACAAGCTTTTAAATTAAGGAGATCAATAAAAGATGAAATATAATATGAAGAGATTGAAGATTTCAGTTCTCCTCTGGACTTTCCATAATTTTCCATAGGAGATTTCTATATGATTCTATGAATAGTAGTACAATTCACTTCCTAATAACAAAACCCCTTTAAAAAATTGTCAATTCTGTAAAAACAATAAAGAGAACAATATAGCATCAACAAAGACAAAAAGACAAGCTTTGTAAACAAACAAATCTAAATATCCTTACCTTAGGAATCAAACAGGGAAGGTCAAAATGACAATTGGGGAATTAGCTATACTTCCCAAAGACTTCAAAATATGGAGAGATCATCTATTACCAACAAAGTTATTGGAGATAAGAGAAAGTGTGATTTCACAACAAGAACATCCAGAGTCTAATCCATTTTCCTCATGGAAATACAATCCCCAACACTCACAACCTAGATGAGGAGAAGTTGCTTTGGGCCCATGACTTTTAGAGATTTCCATCCACATGCATCCGGCCCAAAGGACAAGCATGTGGAAGAGTCTGCTGGAAGAAAGTTGTGCTCCTCACAATGACCAGAAAGCAGAAAAGGCAATGGGAGGAGCCAGGGATGGAGATTTACCCATCCGCCACACCCCACAGTGACCCACCTTGAAAAAGACTCCCCCTCCTAACAACACACTTAGCTTCTGAACTCACTTGTGTGCTTCCACCAGTGAGTACTGCTCCCATGACTCAAGCATCTTTCTAAAGCTTCACCTCTGAGCACAAGAGAGTTCAGAGGTCATTCTTGATCTAAGCTGTAACATCCAACACACAGAAAGACTTCACTAAACTTGTTAGCAATGTGAGAAGATGACAAAAGAAACCCAAGCATTCATAAAGAAGAGAACTCATAGAGCAATGAAGGGTGGATTTAGAAATCAAAAACCAGGGCTAAATAATTGCAATCTATAATAATGGAAAAATAAATGGCACACGGGAAATGTAGAAGATCCAACTGAAATATAATAGGGGAATTGAAGTACATAAAGCCCAGTGAGAAAACATATACCTAGACACTGATGGTTAACAACTCAATATTTGTTTTGGTAGTATGATGGGACTATGATGAAGAAAACTACATGCTAAAAATATGAAAGTAGAAAAGAAGGAAGCTCTTGCAGTCTTATGAGTAAGAAAATGAACAGTGACATGTGGTGATGGCTGTGAAGGGAAAGACACTCTGGAAACATAACACAGGGAGCCAGAGGAGGCTGCAGTTAGATGGGTAAAAGGATAGCTAGGAGACAGAAGAATATAGTGAGAAGAGGGTGCTAAACACATGACTGCTTGGACTCGTCAAAGTCATGTGATTGAGAAAAGCGTGACTTGATGGGGAGAGGGTAAAGGCAGACATTTAAAATAGTGAGAACATACATTAATAGGCAGAGGTCAAGCTAGGTAGGGTTGAGTGGACCATGATAAAGCTCTTAGACCTCTTCTTGAGGCAAATGGAGACCTCTGAAGGATCTGAGCAGGAGTCTGGTCTGATTAAGGGTGTATTTCTGAAGACACTATGGCTACAGTGTGAAGAATTGCTTGGAGATGTTAGGAACATATCACAGAATCCAGAGGTGACATAAGAGTGGTTCATGCAGGGTTGCTGGCACAGAGGATGAGGGAAAGTGAGTATAAAGTGTATAAAGGGTGCAATTAACATAATAATGTTAGATTGGCTTGTGCAGAGGGAAGGGTATACGGAAGACTGAGCAAAAGAACAAGACAGTGTGGGAGAAAACAGGAAGACAGACAACCCTGCCACTTGAATTAAGGAGAAAGAGCACTTACCATGTGAGGTCAAGATGATTCTGTTTCACACACACTGAGTTGGAATCTCTTTCTCTGTCTCTGTCTCTCTCTTTCACCCTCCTAAAATGCTCCTCTTATCTGTTTATCTACTCTTCCTTTTTCAACCTCTTCTAACTCCAAGGTTTTTGAACCTCAGGTCTTCAATTCCCATAAAAGAAAAAACTGAAAACCATATAAAGAAGGACTAGTAATATAACACTCCCCAGAGAAGACATTTAACAAGAAGATGGATAGCAGACTGTCTGATATCAGAGTCTGAAGCATTTGCAGTTGGATGTTGTACATTGAATTAGAGCTTCCCCACAGTGATATCTGGATATTCACCACATATCTGTGGAATGCAAATGGTCCTCAATAGATCTTTCTCAGAAGATAGCAAGAGAGTAACTGAAAGACAAATTTGAACTCTCACCAGAGAGCAGGTATTCTAATCATCCAGGTGCATGTACCACAGCACAACTGATTTAGGTCTGTGGTTTCCACCTGTACTTTGTTGTGGGCTTCTCTTGTGTAGCGAAAAATTCCCTGAAAGTAGCAGCTGAGATGGGTGCTCCTGGGCAGGGGATTTGTTGAAGGAGTGCACCCAGGGGAGAAGAACCAGGGAAGCAGGACAGGGCAGGAGAAAAAGTCACCCAGGATGTGTGGTCTCAGTTGGGTCTGGCTTCCACCACATCCCTGGGGGCCCTGGCACCAAACTGCACATTCCAGCAGGCAAAGAACCAGCCTTTTGTACCCTGTGAGAAGTTCGTCGGCTGAGGAGTTAATGCCCTCCAGAGGAGGCAGCACCATACCAAAGGCTTGCTCTACACAGGGCAACTGGGGCTGAGAGCGAAGAGCTCAGCTGCTTGAGTGGGTGCACCAAGCCTGGTGAAGGCAGCCTGGCCAGGGAAGTAATGGCTTTCTTCTGACAAAACACACCCATGTGCACACACACACACACAGAGAGAGAGAGAGAGAATTGGTGTAACTAGCCCCACTTGGGCCTCTGCTACTCAGACAGCTTCACAGAAAACCCTTGATTCCTTTTCCCTCAAGTAAGGAGGAAGATTTACCAGTCGGTGTAAGAAACTTTTAGGGGTAAATAGCAAACACAGCATTTAAATAATTAATGTTTTCAAACATTAGAAATGTAATCAAGATAGATGAGATCGTCATGCTCTCAAACAGAACTCAAGAGACTGAACTGCACTTTCAAAACTCTATGAATGTAACAAGAAAGAAAAGCACAACTAAAGACACATTTTGTAAAGAGATTCAACAAAAGAACATGACTAGCTATTACTGGGCCCGACGCTTATGGAATGCTTAACAAAGAATAGGCTAAATTGAATTGGATATTACTTATATACTTGATGTTTAAACTTTAAATCTTTATAAGTATACTTAAAACCTAAAGAAATAAGCAAAGCAGACGTGAGGGCAGCAGCTTTTAGGAGTTGCCCCCCCAATCCAGTAAGGTGTTCCATGGAAATCACTGTGTAGCCACAGAGCTCTTTAATATATTAAAAACCTGAGACATCCTTTAAAAAACAAAACTAAATGCAGAAGCCCAGTTTCCTTCAAGTTAAGGTTACCTTGCTGTTACAGATCATATTGTTAACCCTCAAAATGTATATACTGAAGACCTAATCCCATTTATTTAGAATCTTCCTTTAGCTGGACAAAGGGATCTCTCCAGAGGTAATCAAGCTACATGAGGTCCTCAGGGTGGGCTTAATATGATATAACTAGTGACTTTTCAAAGAGGCAAAATTTGGTCCCAGTCACAAGTGTAGAGGAAGACAACACAAAGGGACACAGGGAGAGGACTGGCCACCTACAAACCAAGAAAGGGCCCTGTACGCACAGCTGCCGCTGGACACCAACCTTGCCACCTGGGCTTTGGCTTTCTAGCCCCCAGCATTGTGACACCACAAATCCCTGCCCTTAAGCCACCCTGGCTGTGGTACTAAGTTAACGGCAGCCCCAGAAAAGACCTGGGGACACGTGGTGGAAGCCGTAGCCTGACCTGCTCCTTTGATGAAAGTACAATTTGCTATGTCACCATTTGATCACAAAGTGAAATAGGGCTGGAGAGGTAGCTCAGAAGCCTGTCTAAATACAAGGTCCTAGGCTCAATCTCTGGTACCAGAAAAAAAAGAGAAAAGAATTCAAAGTGAAATAAGGTCACTATGTGATGATAGATAACAGCCTGAGACTACACAAAAAAAAATAGGGAAAAACACAATGGCAGCTTGAAATGTCATATTCCTCAAAACAAATCAAGGGGATCCACACATAATGAGGAAAATGTAGATTTGATTAGCACAGAAAATTGGTGGAATTAACAAACAGAGAGAGCTGCAGAAATTAATATATTTTCTCAGTGAATAAATCATCAAGAATATCAATCAAATAATCATAAAAATGTCTTCATATGAAGAAAAAAGAAACAAAAGATTCTAAATACTACAATCCCAAAATGAAATAAAAAGGAATGCAATGTCACAACAAAGAACAATATCAAAGTTTATAAAAATTTAAAACTTAGGGCTAGGAGTACAATTTACAGGTAGAGTATGCCCTACATATATTCAATCTCCAACTCCAGAAAAAAATTAATCTTTTAATAACCTAAACCAGATAAGATGTCTACAACATAATTCCAATATATTTAAAAAACTAAAATGTGTTATGTACATCTACCAAAACTCCACACAGGAATATAATATGTGCTGCAAATATGTATTAATACAAATATAGATGTATATAAATATTCATATCATATAGCACATAGATGATTAAGCAAGTAAAGTTGTACATATGGTTTTCATATAATTATGTAACCAATACATCAGTAAATGCATCAAAATAACTATAGTTGTCTCAGGGTTGTGGGACTGAGCCATAATCTTTCTTATTTTATGAATTCTCTAACTGCCTACTTTTTAAAAAGGAAGTAAAATACCAAGAGAAATTAGGAAAAGGAGAACTAATATACTCAGCATAAATACAAAATGGGGAGAAAACCATACAGCAGTGTCTTTCAAAATCTTTTAAAGTGTTAATGATCAAAACAAAAGGAAAACCCAAGTTGATAATACTCAGTACCAAAGAAAAGCTATTATAATTCACACCAACTTCTAAAAATTTTACTGAAATGGAAAAATATTTTCAAAAGACTAGATAACCAAAATTAAATAGAGGAGCTTTTGAAAATATAAAATATATGTTCTAAGCAAACTGGCACAAATCCAAATCTCACTCCCACAAGGCATCCTCCCCAAGAGGTTCCTGGAGGTTTTCTAAGAACATTCTAGAAAGCAGTCTACAGTTACCAGCTTGCTGATAAGTCTATCCTAAGTGAAAAGCAAACAGGAGGTGATATGTTATAATAAATTTATTATAGTAGGGGAAAGCTAATTAGATTTTTTTAAAGAGGGGAGTAGAGAACAGAAAGGCACTAGACCCTACGAAACTTGCAGGTCTTTCAAAAAAACGAATAATTGTACCACATATTAATAATTTCCAAAACCTAAAAAGGACAACATGCTTCTGAACTGATCTTACAAGTTAAGTACAAATTCATTTCCCAAAATCAAGGCCAATATCAAAAAAGAAAATTATAATTTCTTTTTTCCAGAGACAAAGGAAGAAAGGAAGGGAAAAGTGGGGAAGAGGAAGCAAATGAGGAAGGAAAGGAAAGAAAAATGAACTCATCACCAAACACTTAAAAAAACATTAACTATCACTGATGATTAAGGCAGATTTACTCTGGAAATGCAAAGTTGATATAACACATAATATTACCAAGACATTTCAGCATCTTCACAAGACAGAGCAGAAATTATAGAAATACAAGAACAAGAACAAAGTGTCTCATTAAATACAAATATTTTCTTGGGCCAGCCAAATAGTTCAGTGGGTTAAATGCCTGCAAGCAGGCACAGGGGCCGGGGGTTCAATCCCCAGGCCTGACATGCTGGCCCTGTCGCCAGGGCGGTCTGAGATAGTAATTGAGACTGGGCGTGGTAGTGAATCTGTAATCCCAGCTCTTGGGAGGCTGCAAATAGGTGAATCTAGCCCAATCTAGTAGTGAGACCCTGAACATCCCGTAGATCCTTCATATATATATATATATATATATATATATATATATGTATATATATATATATATATATATATATATATATATATATTCTTGATTCAATTTCTATGAACTCTTTTTTAATATAACAGTGTCTATTCAAACCATAGTAACTATCACACTTAGCACAAAATTATTAAAATGTTCACCTTCAAAATAAGAGTACTGGGCCAGAGAGATGGCTCAGTGGAATAAGCGCTTCCCTGGCAAGCGCAAGGGCCTGAATTCAATCCCTAGTTCTTCAAAAAACAAAACCAAACCAAAAAAGAGTATCAGGCTGGGGAGACAGCTCAGTGGCACAACACCTGCCTGGCAAGCACAAAGTTCTGAGTTCAATTCCTGATTAAAAAAAAAAAGGGTGGGTATTCCTATTTAATATTGTACTTGTGCTTTCTGAGTTGATGGAGCCAGACCTTTGTTAGAAACTTCGTAAACACCAAACTTACTAAATGACAAGAAGGGCTCGAGTCCCCATGTACCAAGGAATGTGGTGTTAGGACAGGAAGTGGCTGTGATGGGCAGGCTATGCTGATTTTCCAGAAAGGCTAAGAGCGCATGGATCATTGCTCTGTTGTTTGTGCACTGAGCGTACCTGCAGATCTGATGGGAGGCTGTCAGCTATGAAACCAGCATCTTGAACCAGGAAGGGACAAGAGGAGAAAAAGCCACATGGCCCAGTGCCAACATTCCCCTTATACTTTACCACGAAGACAATGAAATCTCAATGTTATCTTCATTTCAAGTACAGTGAATGTTTAAATTTAAATTGTCATAGTAAAAGCTAGGTTGCCATTAGTCCCCCTTAAAAATACTCTCGCCGTTGAAACACGTGTATCCGGTCATTCTTGGCACTTTCCAAAACAGTTCTGGAATTTTCTTTCCAGTGTACTCAGTTGCATGTCATGCTGCCTCAGTGTCCTAAATTGATTCAGAACATTCACCTTTCATGGTTGTTTTGATTTGGGGAAACAGCCAGAAGTTGCACAGTACCAAATCCAGTGAAAAAAGGTGAATGATGATACGCAATAATGTTCTTATTTGACAGAAATTGCCGCAGGTTAAGCTGCTTTGGAAAGTGACAAGAACTCCTCAGGAGGCTGAGGCGGAAAGACCACTACATGTGCAAGGCCAGTTGGGGTTACTTAGTAAGTTCAAAGCAGCCTGAACTACATCAGGAGATCTTGTCTCACAAAAATAGAAAGTAAGAACAAGTTCAAAACACTGAAATAAATATATCTGAAATGAGGGAAAGAATTTTGAGGGAAATGATTGGTGATGTATCATTTACTATGCTAACTCTTAAAAATTCAAGTATTTGTTGTATTGATGCATTACACGTCATAAGCTATAGCAGTAGCTAGCATATCAAAATACGAAAAGAGATAAACAAGCAATATTTAAAACTACAGCAACACAATGCATGCATAATTCACCACCTATCCTTAATTATGGAAATTAAATTTAAATATCTCTAAGAATGACCTTTTGAATTGGCTTGCTAGAGTAAATAAAAGTAGAGACCATGCCCATGAAGCTCAAGTAGAGAAAGCCAGTAGGCCTCCTAGGTGACATTAATCTTGCCTAATTTGCTAACATAAACTAAATGTAATTCGAGCTATTTTTTTGTAAATATCCACATCAAAGAAAGACAAAATTTAAACACAATAAAATAGAAGCCGCCAAAAAAATTATAACTCTACATCTAGGAACTTTCCAGAGGGATAGACCAAATTAGGCAACTTTACAACTGTAAACCAAGCAAATACTTTCTTTGCATTATTCCCTGCTATGTTTTGTGTCTAGCTGTCCTACCAAAGCCTCATGCAGTCAGTGGGGCAGGCTTCTAGAGTTTGGGATTAGTTTAATAATCCAATGCAAGGATTTCGGGTGTGAGTGCTACACCTGCCCTGGGGTGGGTAATCTGCATACAATACAAGGAGAGGAGAGAGGCCTACTTGCTACAGCTGCTGCTGCTCCTCCCTTTGTTAGTAGCTATTTTCTGCTGTTTTGTATGGCTGTCCTCTGCCAAGTGCCACTCTGCCTTGAAGGCAGGCATAAATTTTTAGCTCAACTAATTGTGAGCTAAAATATCTTTCCTTCCTTAATATTGGGTATGAAATACTTTGTTCCAGCAACCAGAGAAAAGTAACCAAGATCCTACCCAAGACACCCAGGGAGCTCAAATCCCCTTAGAATTTAGTGCTTCCTAATTCATAAATTGCTACTTTTCCAAATAAACTGTTTCAAATCTTACTGTGTGGGCTGGGGACATAGCCCAGTGGTCCAAGCACCCGCTTAGCAAGCTCAGGGACCTAAATTCAATCCCTGGTAGTGCATGGTGTGCCAACCCTGAAACCAGGCATGGTGACACACACCTGTAACTGGGCACTGGAGAGGCTGAGACAGGAGGATCACTGCCCGTCTGAATTGTTTAGTGAGGCCCTGTACACAAAAAATAAATAATTTTTTTAAATTATTAAAAAATCTTGTGCTTGAGTTCATCCTTTAACAAATTGGTTCATGTTGAACAAATCCAGTATTTGGAACTATGCAGGAATACGTACAATAATAGGTGTGAGCTATAAGATAGTGGTGTATCTTTCCAGAAAGCAAGCCGCCAATATTTGAAAATGTTATGAAATTGTTTTTCATATTGACCAAATGTCATAACTTGCATATATAACCTCACTCCCCCAAACTCCACATTTTAAAATAATTTATATATCTATTGTACCTTTGGGGTCTTATTTACTCTTTCAGTTCCTCACGCTAAGGAGACGATACACGTGAGTCTGGTTTATTTCAGGTATAAGTATGGTCTCTAGTTGTACCCACTTACCTATAAAAGCCTTGGTTTATCTTTCTTTATGGCTGAGTAGTACTGCATTGTATAAAAACACTACATCTTTTTTTTAATCCATTCATGAGGTGACAGAAATTTTGAAACAGGTAGTTTATATTGTTTGCTCAATTTTGCATGCCTATAGCTTATGATCAGAACAACTACTTTAAAGATAACAATATGCAATGTAACAGCCATCATTAATTTCCTATTACCTTGTTTTAAAATTCTGTATTGTTTTTATTGCTTTTTTCCCCCTCTCTTTGAAAAAATATGGTATTTTCAGTTGTAATTAAGTCTCAATATAAAATCATCCATTAGAGTGGGCTAGAAATCCAATACCAGATTATTTTTTTAGTTTTGTTTTTACTTTCAGTATTTTAGGGGTCTATAGGGCATTCAGGGTCTCACTACTAAATCAGTCTTGTAGTGACTCTCTTATTTACAGTCCCCCATCAAGGTCTGGGATTATAGGCATGCGCCCCTTCACCCAGTCTCATTCTCCATCTCAGTGCCCCACAGGCAGGGCCAGCATGCCCGGCCTTGGGATCCAACCCCTGGCTCCTGTTCCTGCTTGCAGGTGCTTTAATCTGCGGAGCTATTTGGCAGACCCTTGATATTTTTATTTTAAAAAGAAGAAGGTATAGAAGACACACAGGCATGCACGCAGAAGAAGTCCATGGAGGCGGAGACTGCAGTAGAGCAGTTAGAGGTTGCACTGAATTGCCAGGAATTGATGGCATCATGAGAAGCTAGGAGAAAAGCATGGAATAGATTCTCTCTCAAGAACCAACATTGATTTCATACGTTTGGCCTCCTGATTGTGAAATAAGTTTCTGGTTGGTGGTGGTCATTCAGTTGGTTGTGGTTTGTTACAGAAACGCTAGGAAACTAATACAGATAGGATGCCTAGAATTAAAATCATGGGGTGATGAGGTGGGGTGGGGCCCAAAGTGACAACAATGAGACAAAATTGGATAACAGGTGCATGGGAGGAGAATACAGCATCCTCTATGTTTGGTATTTGTATATGTTTGAAATTTTCTATAATAAAAATTTTTAAAAATAATTCATATAAGAAGGTCCACGATGGTAACTAAGCAGAAAGGTTTTAGAAACAGCTCCAATGCTCAACAGCGAATGGATGTTTAAGGGAATGGTGGTAAGAACCAAGCAAGATTCCCTTTGCTCTGGCAGACACTGTCTCAGTGAATCCTTCCTAAAGCAACAGGGCCAACAGGCATGCAATTCCACTAAGAAATGCCCACAGAGATGATGTTTGTTTGTTTTCTATCATATAATTCCTGCCGATGATAGGAGCCTTCAAGAAGGAGCACCTCCACTTGCCGAATAAAACTCCTTAGATTTAAAACTGTTCCACTTAGGAAAGTAGAGAACGTGGAAACCCCAAGAAACCATAAAATTCTCATGAGACAATCTCTTCTCTTTCAAGAGGGCTCATATGCCCAGCACTTTCTAGGGTAGCTCTTAGATGGAGGAGGGGGTGCATCTTCAATTTCGGATGTGATGAGTCTCCAGTCCTCTCTAATTTTATTGAGATGTCGTCACCCGCCTAACCCAGAATCCGATCGTCTAATCTGGTAACTTCTTAGATACAGCCCGTCCAGCTTGGAAATTAACCACGCTTAGCCAGTCTAATGGTATCAGCTGCAGAAATCCACGGCCTCTGGCATCGCTGAGTGAAAAGCCCCATGTTCTGAAGTCCCCTCATTTTAAGCCCAGGGACCTCTCCTGGTCCCCAAGTTCTCTAGCCCTTTGCATCTTTGCACTCAAGCTGTTCTCTGTGCCCATGAAGGTGGCAGGCACCTGTGCATCCTCTGGGACCCACAGATTCAGACCCCTCCTCTGCCAATTGCATGAGGTAATGGCATGGATTCCTCCTCAAATAGTGCCCAAAGGCATGTGGAATCGCTCCCAATATTCTTGGAAGCTACCAGACCACATGAGTGTTCCTACACCTTCCCCAAAGCTCACAGTGTGGCCCTGTACTCATGATGAGTTCTTTCCCTTTTTATTAGCTTGGGTGTATTCCTAATCTCCCTTCCTGATTTGCATGGGTTCAGCTACACTAGAGCTTCTCAAATGTAGACTTGAGTATAAATCATGTGGGCATCCAACTAAAGCTCAGATCCCAATTCAGCAGCTCTGGAACATAGCCTGAGAGTCTACATTTTCAACAAGTCCTCAAGTGGTACAATTTAGCTGATCAGAGACCATTTCTTCCTCTCTAGGTACTGGGTGTTAAATCCAGGGCATTTAAATGATCTTCTGCAACCTTTGATATTTTTTAATGTTATTTTTACTTGGATACTTTTTCTTTTACTTTGACTGGCTAAGTAAGTAAGATCCCCAGGCTAGAGTCTAACTAGTGATCCTCCTGCCTCCATCTCCCAGAATGCTGGAACTATAGCTGTGCACTGCCATGACCACTCTTTGAGGAGGCTGATCC
Source organism: Ctenomys sociabilis (assembly GCA_004027165.1). NCBI lineage: Eukaryota > Metazoa > Chordata > Mammalia > Rodentia > Ctenomyidae > Ctenomys > Ctenomys sociabilis. Next base: position 106,996 of record PVKA01001458.1, read on the forward strand.
ATCCTCCTCCTTTACTAGATTATATCTGATCCCTCTGCCTCTACTTCCATGGAACAGTAATAGCTGATGAGGAAAAGAAAAGTAGGGGAAGAACAAGAAAACCTCAGGGGTTTCTCAAATCTAACCTCAGTTTTGCTGATCACCACCGTATTTTCCTCTCCCACCGGCACCACTGCTGTCTCCTTGAGATTCCTTGTATATCCTGTTCAGATTTCAGTCTTTGCCCCTGTGTTTGATTACATGTGTTTCTCCCTAACTATACTATAATTTTCTTGAAAGCATAGAGCAGAATTCCTAAACTGGTGGCGACAGGCTGCATATGGCCCCACAGATGTTTTGTTTTACTATCACAGTGTTTTTAAATACAGGAATCGGTTGCTGGATGTAAAGCACAGATTCTCAGCCCCAATGGCACATTAAAACCACCTGGAAAGCCTTCCAAAAAGGCTAGTGTCTGAGTCCCACGTTCTTTGCAACACTGCTTTAATTTGTCTAGAAGGGTCCTAGACATCCACATTTGATTTTAATAAACATTCTAAAGTTTAGGACAATTGTAGATTTACAGAATTATTGCAAAGATGCAACAGCTCGTCTCTGTACATATCACATTCCATTTCTTCTCTTAACATCTCATGGTACTAATTGCGATATTTGTCACAATTGATGAACCAATTTGTATGTTATTATTATCTGATGCCACATCTTATTCAGACTCTCAGTTTTATCCTCATGATTTTTTTTTTCTGTTCCAGCTTCTCATCCAGGATGCCACATTTACACAGGGAAGACTGAAATATGCAGTGAATGTTTAAATTATAAAAAAAGATTACTGTAAGAGCTCCATGGCCCCGATGCCCCTCAGAATGCTTGCTCTCACTTCAGACATGTTTATCCCCTTTTTGCCACCTTCTAAGGCAGTTCTCAACATCCTCTTCCATGACTGTCTTTACAAGCTGTGGTCGAAAGTACAGGAACTGCCCTGCTGAATGCCTTTCAACCAGCAGGCAAGCCTGTAAAAAACACTGCAGTGCCTCCCCATCTGTCTTATGCACCAGATCTGAAATTTCTGGCCTTTCCTGAAAGTCAAAACAACCACAAAAAGTAAAGAGTTTGAATTGGCTCAGGACACGGTGGCAGCCACAACAAGGCAACTAAGGACACTGATAGAGGACGCCCAGGACTGCATCAGAGAGTGGCAGTCACCACGGGATTAGTGTGTTTGAAGGGAGAGGAGACACTTTGAGAGGGAATAATAGAAATGTGTCTTTTACCTTAATGCATCTTTCTAAATTTATTCATTCACTGTAAATATCAGTCAGACCTTGCAGTCGTAGTGGTCTCTTAGGCCCCTCTTAGTTGGCACTTTCTTTGACTTACATGTTTGGGTTACCCTGAAAGTTCTGAGGAGGACTGGTCAGGTGATGGTAGAATGACCCTCAGTTAGGATTTCCTGGATGTCCACTTATGGTTACACTGGGGTTTCAATTTGTTTTGAAAAAGGAATCTCTTCATTATTCTAATGTTCAGTTAGTTCTGTAAAAAAAAATGTCTTAAGAATATGAGGAACTGGTCTGGGGAGATGGCTTGGTGGTCTGAGCATCTGCCTAGCAAGCAGAAGAACCTGAGTTCAATCCCAGTACTGTATGCCATTCTGGCCACTGAATCCAGGTGTGGTGGCACACACCTGTAATCATAGCACTGGGGGGGGGGACTGAGACAGGAGGATCTCTATGAGTCTAAACCATGTAATGAGACCCTATATCAAAAGAATAAAAATAAACAAAAAAATACAAAAGGAAAAAAATAAAAAAGGGAATGTGAAGAATTTATATGGAAGTTTAGCCTCTGGCTTCTTTTGATATTTAGGAAGCTGTGACAACATTAAGACTTCAACATGCAACTAAGTGATAACGAGAAGTGCTTTCGAGCAGGTTCAGGGTGTGGCTCAGTGACACGGGGCATGCCAAGGACTGGGGTGATCCACTCAGCACTGCAAAATAAGTCAGGGAAGCACCTGCCAACAGGCTCCAGCTCTCTACATCCTGCTCCATCTTTCACCTCCATCTTGCTGGCACCTGACCTTCACCTCCAGCGTAGGCCTTTGCACCCTAACTTCACAGGAGTAACATCAAGCATCATGGCTGACAAAAAGGATGCACTTGAGAAAGGTTTAGTAAACAGCAAATGACTGTGCTTGCAAAAAACTGAATACATAGTTGCTGAAAATTGCAAATTTATGGATTATATGATCAAGTTAAAATATCAGAGCAAAAATTACAGCTTGATTTACTCAGCATTCAGTCCAAAGCCACTTTCTATAAAATTAAAGACTCTAAATCTAGAAACTTCACCCCTCAAAGTCCCTCTACCTAAGGTTTTCTCACAGAAAGGGAGTTCTGCAGATTCCCACCAAACTTGGAGGGAGGTGCTAAGCCACATCGGGAGGCAACGGGGCACAGGAAAGTTAGTTTTTCTGGTAAGAGCAGTGGTGGTGACAGCTAGCTACTCAGGCCAGCAACTCCCTGGAGTAGAGGCCATGAGGTTTGGTCCTAGAAGCAGGTGCAAGAAACCAAGCTGGCCAGTCCTGTGGTGTAGACATGGGAAGATGTGCTTGGAAGGTAGATTCGTCAATCTGCCCAAAAGTTCATCCTTAAGCTTACAAGAGGAATTCTCTTAAATTCAGTTGTTCATCTTGACTAATACAATAATAGGCCAGTAATTTCTGATTGGCTATTGGATATTTGTTCTCTTCTTCACTCATCTCTATAATTGGGATATATATATATATATCCCAATATATATATATATATATATATATATATATATATATATATATATATATATATTGTGTGGAGGTAGAGGCACTGCTATTGTTATTGTGTTGTTGGCAGTTTTGGTTTTGGATTTGGGTTGTTTGTTTATTCGTTTTTGAGATGGGGCTGCACTAAGATAGCTCAGGCCATCCTCCTACTTTAGACTCCCAACTAGCTGGGACTATAGACACGAAACACATACCCAGCTAAAAACTTATACTGTAGGCTCTATTGCTAGATTTCCAGGTAGACAGCCAACCAGAGGAAATGGACAATTTGGACAGGACTTCTGGGAAAGCTCTTTATGGGAATCTACTCAGCTAACAAATTATCAGCTATCCTCCTTTACCAACTTGAATGTGATGCTTGTAGCTTTAGAAGATACCTGATGAAGATGGAAGCCACATGTTAAAAAATGCAGAGGGGGAAAAAAAAAGCAAGCCAGCAGGATAGCTCAGCAGTCTAAAGCGCCTGCTTAGGCAAGCTTAGGCCAATGCACAGGAACCATGGTTCGATCCCCTACATCATATGCCATGCCAGCCCCACCACCAGCATGGGCTGAGCCAGCCACAAAAAAAAAAAAGAAAGAAAAAAAAAAAAGAAAAAAACTAGATATGGGTGCCATTGGGTGCCATCTTACCAGCCCTTGTCTACTCCTAGATATCTTTCAAGAGAAAAACAAAATAATCTTGTTGTAGCTACCATCACTCTTTTATGGAAGGGGGGTCACTCTTTAAGAATTGAATTTTTAATTCTTAAGAATTTTAATTTCCAGCTGGAAATTAAACTTTTTGGGTGTCTTCCTAGCTTTGGCAAAAGGGATGCTAGAAAACCAATTTGATGTTTTCTCTATCAAGTCTAATCTCTTCTGAGTCATCAAAACTATATTCCTGCACCTTCAGAGCCTATTTAAAGTCTCTGCCTGCTTAATCTGGGTAGCCAAGGATAGGACAGTGAGGAATAGCCCTATTATCTGGCAACGAAACTTATAATCCACTCCTTCATTTTTTCATATATCCAGACAGAGACCTTGGGAATATTTAGGGGAGAAAAGGCACCCAGGGCTCTAGATTCATGTTTACTCAGGGCATCCCAAGTCTTTGTTGTTTGTCTATTGCATGCCAGGCATTGTCTAGGGCCTGTGTGCAGAATGAGTGAGAGACATCAGATTCCTGCCTGCACGGGGATTGCGCAGGCCTGGGGCAGGGAGCCGGGCAGAGGATGCTTTGCAAGGACACTGAGCTGTGTTACAGCACTCAGCGAAGTGGAAATTATTGTGGTGGAGAAAATGGACATGAAATCTGCCACCTGACCCAGCCAATGAAGGCACTCAGCCTAGAATAGAGCCCCCAGCCTTTTAGTGAGGATTTCTCTCCCTGGCCACCTGTCACTCTAATCTGCCCCCCATCCCTGTGATCCCCGCTGGATATGTGCCCCACTTAGTCTCCGTTTCTTTGTAACTACCAACAGGAACACTAGCCCTCATGTTCTGCAGCCAGAAAAACATAAATTGGAGTACACTAATTTGGGGGAAGGGGAAGTGGGAATCTCATGTATACTTATAAAACCTGGGTTTTTGTTGGAGAGAGCACAGAAGCCAACCAGAATGTGAGCACTGACCTATAATATGTACTGATCATTCATTTATTTTCTAATGGATGCAGATATATGATCAGCAATATGCTAAGAACTTGATCTTACTCATTTTTCACAGAAACTCTAGGTGTAAGATATTATCTTCATTTTACAAATCGGAAGATCAATGTTCAGAGAAGTTAATTATCTTGAGTGGGTATAGTAAAAAATCAAAACAGTTCTGCCTGATCTTAAGGATGAAGTCTTTATACATAACTATTCTGTCTTCTCGCTGCCAGTCTGCAGCTAAGGACACTGTGAACTGTAGAATCTTGCCAGTCTGTATCCTGCAAACTCTGCAAATGCAAAACACAACCACACTAGCCCTCCACATGAGCTGCTGCTGAGAACCACAAAGGGCTACCCAGTGCGGAGGAGGAAGACACAGGGCTGCAATCATCTAGGAGTCTTGCACTTCTCAATAGATCACTCTGAAGATGGAGCATCTTTAGCCATAAGTAATTCCCTAACAGTGCAATGAGTATACTATATTTACCTTAGCTATTTCTATCATTTTCTCCATCCAGTACTGAAGTGGAGGGGATTTAATGCCAACTGCTTCTTTCCTAAAAAGAAAGGGAAAAAATCCTTTCCTCATTCCATTTTTACCTGCTTAGTCTGTGACTAAGACCGTGCAATCTTCAGCAGTATCCACCAGTTAGGGGAAATGCACAGACTAGGAGAAATTGGAGAAGAACAGGAGTCACCAGAAATGTTTTTCAAGCCACTAGATCCTCCTAGAATTAATTAGCTTGAGGTATGTGAGGAAGAGAGATTGTACGTCTTATGGTCAGTAGGCGTGTACGCTGGTCACCAATGTCACCCTCCCCAAGCTGAGGAGTCTTACTCCCCTAGACAGAAATGTTCTGTCTCCGTCGATCCCCATTATACCAGAGTTCCTCTCTATATTCACACTCAACTGTTCTGCTAGACCGCCTGCAGTTCACATGTCTGCCGCCTCAGTATCAAGAGCTCTGTATGTGTCTTTAAATCAAAACTCAGTGTTGGTGGCAAAGATAGGAAAACTAATTTAAATTGGCTTAAGCCCAGCAGGAGGGAAAGGAAATCCCTTGTCACAGAAAGATTTAGGGCTAGTGCCACAGTGATCTAGCTTGGATCCAGTGGCTGTAATACCATCTTCAAATTTCCCTTTTTCTCCATCTTAGTTCTGCCTCCTGCAGTACAGGTTTTACTGTAGGTACTACATGGTGTTTCCCGGAATTTCCAGGCTCTTTCATGCTTTCTGATAGCAATTTCCCAAGAAAAATATCTTCCTGGCACTTCCTACTTAACACCTGGGTTCATTCTTATTGGAGAACCCAAGTGACTCAGTCCCCTATAAGGGAATCACTGGCAAAGGGAATTCAGTGCAGTGACTGGTCATCGCTGGGTCCCATGCTCCAGCTGAGAGCTGGGAGTAGAGTATATGGTCAGCAACTCAAACAACACACGTTTCTGCAATATCCCCTTACCTGATGCTGTGCTTGGCACACGGCAGAAACTTCGAAGTTTATTCAATTTATTACTGAAGAAGAAAATGCTACCTATATAAACCTAGACTTGTAGTGAGCTGTGTCTCAGGTACCCTGGTGTCTGGGCAAGTGATACCCATCTTGGTATCACTTCCTCCATGTTGCCACCTTGGCCTGGTAACTTGCATGCCACCCTAGTTAACTTCCTCTGTTTCACCGCTGCCTTCTGTCTTTCAGTCACATCCTCTTTCAGCTCAGAGAATGTTCTTTAGAAGGCAACGTCAAGTTTCCCGCCTCTCTAGAGCTCACCAGACCTTAGTTGTCTTGGTGAAATGTGAGTTGAGCTGAGTACATTGGAATAGCAAGATCAGAGACAGGAGGTAAAGAGATGCTGGAGCTGAGATCCTGTCCTTCATATCTCCCCCATTCCATCCTTTTCCTGAGCAGTCATTGCCTCTTTTCCATAGAGTATCAGGATAATGTTCTGAGGATAAATTCAATGGTCTTTCTAGATGGCCTAAGCAGTAAGTGCTGCATTGGGAAATTTCCTCACAGTGTTTCACCAGACAATCCAGGGAGTAATGTGTCCTTCAAATAGTAAGTCAATAGCTAAACATTTTATAGCATCCATGAGAAAAACACATGCATTTTAAGACTGCTGTTGTTTTTAAATAGTCATCTCTGAGTCCCCAGAGAATTCAGAGTTGTCCAAATCTTCCTATGTTGTAAAACTTCTATGCTAAATTAGCATAAAAGTCTTCCAGCAATCCTTTCGGTTTCCCTACAATAATAAATTGATTTTCTCATTCTTCTTCTTCATCAGTGCCCTTATTAAATATACATTGTAAGTAACAATGACTAAATTTGACCATAAAAATTGTGCCCACAGATAAAATACCAATTTCCTAATGCCATAACCCATATGCTCTTAAATAAATCATAAATTTAAGACACTAAATTTAGATGTGTTACAGTTCATGCTTCATATATACACCTTGGGGTGACTAATAAACTTGTGATTCTTATGCCTTCCAGATAAGAATTTATAAAAACTGAAAGTATCTATCCAAAATTGAGAACTTTAATGAGTACTTGCAGATTTGCTCTTTAGTATTCTCCAGTTAGAAGAAACTGAAAATAAAAACTAGCATGGTTTACAATAAGAGGTATCTCTCATATTTACAAAGTGCATTTCTCCATAATATTTTATAATCTTTATTGTAATGACCTTGATAAGAGCAGAATTGTGTAGGTGGTTCAGTGACTCCATTTTACAGATAAAGAAATTGAGAGCCAGAATAATTATATTTCTCAAAATTACAAACATCAGAGATAAAACGGGGAGTTGAATCCAATCCCTTAAGTATCAGTCAGTCCAGAACTTCACCAACTCATATTTTTAAAAGCTAACATGTACCCAGTTTGCTTATTAACTTTTATTCTACATGTTGTTATTCTTTCTGTCTTCCTTGTAATCCTGTTCTTGTTTTCTTCCCACATGTCAATTCTCTTCCTGACAACTGAATTTTTTTCTAATCCTTAGTTGCCTCTCAGTATAAATCCGTTTCCTGTTTGTGTTCCTGAAGCTCATGAATGCATTTATTTTACCAGCTAAGAGATGTGAGCTAAATCCTTGAAACATTGTAATGCAGTCCAGTTGTTAAATGGAGCATGAAATATTGCAAAAATCAAAATGCAAAGGTGTCTGGGTACTCGGTGTAGAGACTTTTTGTTCTCCACTACTGACTTCCAGGAGGCATGCATCTGCTCGTCTTTGATGTATGTCTAAATTTGACATATTTATCTTTTTCTCCCAGCAAGTGTGAAATAACCATTAATTTCCCAGGGCAGTAACTTCCCTTAAGTGTTACAAAAAAAAAAAAAAAAATTTGCTTCATGATGGTCAGAAGAAGGAGAAGTTAAATCTTTGGTTTCAAAATATTCTTTTGACAAACAGTAAGTAACATGTTTGGGGTGCTTCTGTGGCTTGCTCTTGATATCAGGCTGTTCCTTGATCACACTCTTTGTTCTTTATCATACATAGTTCAGCTTCCAAAAGGAAGTGTTTACTCTACATCCCATTGCCTTCCAGGAGGCAAGGTCTTCTAGGTGCTCTCTTCTTGATCAAAAATGTATTACTGGAAACTAAGTACAAACAATGAAGAATCAATATTTGATTAGTCCTTTGATAGAAGGGTAAAGCATGTTGACCAACAGCATGGCCTTCTTAGATATCTGGGTTCAAGAGTGTTTTTTTTTTCAGTACCGATGATTGAACTCAGGATCTTGCACTTGCCAGGTAGGTGCTTATGCTTCTGAGCTACTTCTCCTGAGATGTGTGGACTCAGAGCTCAGCTCTGACACCTTGAAAAGTCCTGCAGTTCCCTGGACCAATCTCCTGACTTATAAAACAGTGCTGATGACACCCGTTCCCTAGCATCCTGGTGATGCTGAAATGAGATAATGTATGTAAAGTGCTTACTATACTAAATGAATAACTAGTACATATTTACATATATATTGTACATATATGTGTGTGTGAGCTTGTGCCCTATAACCATATACAATTTTTATTTGTCAATGAAAAGAGGAGAAATACATTTAGGTAAATAAATAAAGCTACTAATTTCTCTGGTGTGTACAACAGCATTCAAGACAATTTGATGAACTCTGCATCCTGTTCTGTTCATTTTTACATAATTGGTACACACCAAGCATAATGTAACCAGCCACTACCTTATTTGTTTATAATCTGAATGAGTACAAACAGTTCAGTCCTCTGGCCTGCATGTGGTGGAGCTTTATGCTAACATAAAAAAATGAGAGAATCGATTTTCCATTTTACTAGGAGGAAGTAAGGAGAGCTCTTTCCACTTCCTCTACAAAAGGTACTCATGCACCAGGCAAGACTATAAAACTGAGGTGGTGGCCTTTCTTAAAATGGAAATATTCCGTAGATGTGATGAAATTAAATTCAGCTATTTTTGCAAATGGTCAAATTTGAGATTCTAGGCAAATTAAGCTAAAGAAAAATCTCTCAGAGGGATTAATGTGGTTTCTGGCCCAGCCCCAAGGAGAGGAGCCAGCTGTCCAAACCACACACTAGGGTCGGACATGGGCCAGGGCCAGTGCCCAAAGCTGCCTGCAGCCCAGGCCCTGCCAGGCAGAAGGCAGGAAAAATCTCCGGTCAAACCCTAGGGGCTGGGAGAGGCCACCACCAGGTGTGGCACGGCATCGCGCGTCTTACCCAAAGATGGAGGCTGGTCCAGCGACCAAGTCAGTCATCGACAGAAAATCCATAACTGATCCAGAAAACGAGAGCGTTAGAATAGTTCTGAGTTTAAAGCCCAATGGGAGATCCTGAAACTAGGGGAAAACTACTGCGTGGACGATCAGGAGACCTCCTAGAGCAATTTCACAGCCCAGTGCGATCTTCTGTGGAAGCCTGTACCAATGCTGGCCTTTTTTTTTTTTTTTTTTTCTTAATGAATTTAGGACAGAGTCTACAGGGTGTCTAGGGTCTCACTACATAGATCACATGGTGGTTGTAATGATCCTCCTGTTTTCAGCCTCCCGAGCACTGGGATTACAGGCCTGCCCCAATCGCCCACTCAGAGCACCCCAGGCAAATGGGGGGCGGGGCAGGGGGGCCAGCACAGCATGCCAGGGATTGAACCCCAGCCCCTGTGCTCAGCCTAAGCAGGTGCTTTAGTCCACTGAACTATCTGGCCAGCCCTCACAAGGCTGGCTTTACATGTAGTAGTCCCGATACGAGTCAGTGAACATTTGTATCTGATGAGGTTAGTGAAGTCCCCTCAGGGTTTATCTTGTAATCCTGTACCTCACTCTGTAGATCCTTTGTCTGTGTCTTATCAGATACAAAAGCTACATTTTTTGGTATATAGGTCTTGCTTTATCTCGGTCTTAACCATCCAGCAGAAAAGTATAAAACTGAGATATATAAAATAAAGCCATAATAGTAAGTTGAGCTGTAAATGGTTCTAGTCAACAACTTCTTCAGATAACTCACTATTATTCTGGAATGCTGGACTGTGATTGTGTCCCCGAGTTCAGGAACCTATAATGGTTGAATGACAATGGAGTGCCTATCTTTGACAGGTTTCAACAAAAAAAGGGGGATACAAAGGAAGAACCATGTTGTGTTTGTGTAAACAGTACAGTGAGGGTAAATATGCAGTACTTCTGCATAATTCTATGAGAAGCAAGGTTTGCACTAATAGTGGTTGGACAGGATATTATGTCAGCTTCTAGTACTATGGACAACCACTAAGAACATAACAAGGTAGAAAGTATTAATTATTGAAACTGTACTATAATTCAGCTTTAGAAAATAGGATAAGTATACAGCAACATTCTCTTAATTCATTGATTGGAGACATCTGCTCTAATAGTGTTTGTAGGTAGAATATCATGAATGTAGGGCTGGGGAGATAGCTCAGAGGCATAAGCACCTGCCTGGCAAGCACAAAGGTCCTGAGTTCAATCCCCCATGCCAAAAAATAAATAAATAAATAAAAGAATATCATGAATGTACCTTGTGCAAGCTACTACAAAAACAATATGCAATGTATTAATTATTGAATCTGTCCTGTTAATTTGATTTGAAACTGTCTCATTGCTATTTGTTCTTCAATAAAAATAAATAAATTTAAAAAAAAAGTCAGTGAACATACACTTGAGCCACTGAAGGAGGGGAACTGGCAAGGTGGGTGGCCACAGTACACCCCAAGGCGGAGCCCCGGGCCCAGGGTGAGAGTCAGGATGCTGAGCAGAAGCACCTAGACCCTGAGGTACCTGAGAGTAAAAAAAGAGATAATCAGACCACCTGTGAGGTAACTAAGAAGGGTACACTTGTGTGTACATAGGGTACACACAAGTAAGGAAGAAATGGGGAGCACTACAGATGCCCCTGAGATTTGCCAGGAGAAAAAATAACTTGATCTGCCCTCTGGACTCAGACTAATTGGGGCTTGCGTCTGGGGGACCATCAACAGGTTAATTAACATCTCTGAGATGGGGTTGCCTCATCTTCCAGGTGGAGTAACGTGTGCTTGGCAAAGTTGTTGTGAGGGGCAGATGACATAATGGGCACGAAGCGCAAGCGTGGTGCCTGGCCCATCACAGAGGCTCCATAAACAAAGTCATTACTGTCATTAAGACTGGATCCAAACCACACAGGCAAGAGGGAAGCAGGAGCCTGTCATGCTCAGCCAAACTGGTTGGGATCATCACAAGCACTGGGTGATGCTGAACTTGGGATTTGAAGCCAGATGGTGCTGAGGTAGTCAATGTGTAAGAGTGGGCCTAGTCCTATGGGAAAGAAAGGCCTGTATTTCTGAAGCAGAAGGCCAGGTTCAAAGAAAAACCAGCTGTGAGATGGTGACAACTTAGTCTCCATTTCTTACTCAAGGAGAACTGAGCTTACAGGCAGGGCCCAAACGAGCTCTGCTGAGGAAAAAGGAGACGTGGAGTTTGGAAACTGACAGCCCATTACACTGAGACTCAGTGTACTCCATCACTAAGAAAATGCTCCTCTCTGTAATCTTGGTTCCACTATTAAAACCTGCATATTTTGCACGCATGAATTCAAATCAATAGCCGATCAAAGCTACATCTTTTAAAACAGCACCTATAGTAAACATGTACAAATTTATGGTCATTATTCTGTAAACAATCCAGTATACTATTTACATAATGTCTACATGAATTAGGTATTGTAAGTAATCTAGACATGATTTAAAGTATATAAGAAAAAGATACACACAGGTGATATGGCATATTATGTCACTTTACATAAGGTACTTGAGTATCCTCAGATTTCAATTTTTGCAGGAGGCACTGGAATAAATCTGCCATGACACTGAGGGATCTGTCTGTTCTTGGCTTCAGGAATAATGGTTCAAAATTAAGTAAGTGCTGTAGGGTGTGGGTGGGGGGGACACACAGGTCAGTCACTCCACCTGTTATCTCCTACAATCTACAGACAGCAGTTACCTTCCTCCAGGCTTCCATCTATGAAGACACCTGTAATCATAACACACAACGCTTACCTTCCTCAAATATACACGAAGCAGTCAGCACAAGAAGAGCAGAGGAAGCAGACAGAGGATCATGAGGACTTGGGAAGAGGTGGAAGCTCACACAGTTTTGGTTCTCGCCTTCTGAGACATTGGAGTTCGTAGGATTCAGTTTATACATTCGGTTCTGTTTGTGGCATAGACATCTGGTTGTAGAGAAGATGACCTAGAAAGGCAGGAAGAGGCACACCCACTTTCAAAGACTTATAAAAAGAAAGAGTATAAGATGCCTCTTTAATAATTGTGCATGTTAATTACATGTTGATGTGACCATGGCTGAGATATGGTGGGCTAAATAAAATACAATGGTAAAACGAACTTTTTTGGGGGGTTTTGTTGTTGTTGTTTGTTTTTTTACTTTTAAAAATATGGGCACTAAATTTTTTTAAATTCTGCATATAGTTCACATTTTATTTCTATTACACAACACTATTTTAGGCAAATTGAGGCAACAGTTTTACCCATGGAGCCCCAGTTGTTGAAGGTCAGGCCACTGCCACCATGACTTCCTCACCTAGTAAGTATATGACCTTGGCTAATCACAAGAGTTAGCTCATCTCAGGGGAAGGGTGCTGGCTCAAGTAGACAAAGGCAATTGGACGATCCCTTTTCCCCACTGCTAGGACCTCTCAGGAGAAGTGCTGCCTCTCTCATCAGACTAAAAGACAGAGTCTGTTGAGACCAGCTCCTAGGCCTTCTACCCAGAGCCACCTTATGGCCCTGCCTGGGTGTTGAGCAACATGGGCTTATTTCCACCACCTGGCACTTCAGAAGGACAGGGTTGCCGTGAAACACCTTGTGGGATTTTTTGTTATTTTTTCTTTATCTGTTTAAATGAGTTCAAAGTTTCTCACCTGGATCAATAAACCCCCTCTAATGCAAAGAGGAAGGGAAGCAGGGGAAGGAGAGAAGGAAAAGGGAAAGTAGATAGAATTAAGCTGTGATATGAGATGTGTTTTGCACGTGGACCAGCTTCCTGCAAAGAGTAATAACCATTACATACTGCAACATATAGAGTACCAATAAAAAAATTTAACTCATAAAAGAAAAAAATAAATAAATGTGTCCTAGTTCCATATCAAACACTAAAAAGTTACACATATCCTAGGTACTTAAAGGCACAAACTTCACCTCATTTCTGTATTCATTTAACAAATATTCAGCAAGCATCCATCATATTGGAAGGAAAGCACTAAGAGCAAAGGCACCAGACTCTGCCTGCCCACAGCTAGAGGGACCCTCATTCCTTCCTACTGGTAAAACCTGCTCTACCATGCCACAGGCCCCCTCTATCTCCACTCTCCTCCCACCGTCCACCTCTTCCTGGCTGCATCCTAATTGCCCCATCGTTGAATATCATAGTGCACCCAGCCTTCTGACCTCACCATTTTTTAATTGTCATAAATTCTGTGAATTGTCCTTTCATTCCAATTTCCATAAATGCCATCTGTGTACAGACACTGTCTCATCTTCCCCATGACTCAACCCCTAGTCCCAACCTCTTCCTTGAACCCCAAACTCATATCCAGCTCCCTCTCCAACATTTCCACTTGGATTTCTAGTGAGTATCATGTAACATATCCCAAATCTCTGGTTTCTCTTTCACAATCTGCTCCAACTTGGTATAATGAAGCTCCATACTTCTAGTTGTTTAGGTTTAAAAAAAAATCTTGGAATCATTCTGGACTCCTCTTTCTCTCACATCCCACTTCTCATCTGCTAGCAAGTCCTATCAGCTCCACTTCAAAGTATACTGATTCTGACCACTTTTCTTCTTCTCTATTTCTTCTCTTCAAGCCAGTCATGTCAGATAGGGGAATCACTGTAACATCTCCCACATGTTTTCCTGCTATGACTGCCCATGCCTTCATAGGCCATCTATTCTTTTTTTTTTTTTTTTTTTTTTTTTTTTTTTTTTTTTGGTGGAACCAGGGATTGAACTCAGGCCCTTGTGCTTGCCAGGGAAGCACTTATTCCACTGAGCCATCTCCCTAGCCCTAGGCCATTTATTCTTAAATGAACAGCCAGAGGGATCCTGGAAGCACAAGTGCGATCACATCACTCTGTAGTCTTGATGTCACCAATCTAGGTCCTCTGGTCTCTTTGGTCTCCTCTTTTATGCCAGCCAAACACCTCTCAACTGAGAGCCTTTGAATTCACGGCTGCCCCCAAGAATGCTCTTGGCCAACACAGCTGCATGGCTTCTTCCTGAATTCCTTCACATCTCTATGCCCAGATGTTACCTCCTTTGGAACAATTTCACTGCTTCCTCTTAAAAGTAGCAACCTGCTGCCTACCTTTCTAGCACCTTCTCTTGCTTGGTAAGGGCTCATCTCCCCTTGGCATGCATGCTGACCACCTCCTCCATTTCAAATGAGACAACACAGAGGGCATCTTTCAGTTCTCTGGTCTTTCACAGCACTGGGTACAGTGCCTGGCATACTGCAAGTGCTCAATAAATACTCATTGCATCCATGAAAGCAGAATTATTTTTCCTTGGTGCAGATGATAGGCTGAGAGTCAACAAGTAAAAGAACAAATACATATTGCAAAGTGTGGCAAGTGTCATGAGAAAGCCAACAGGTGCAGTCCTGAGAATCTACGTTAGACAGATTTCCCAGGTAGTCTGAGGAGACCTTTGGAGAGAAATGGCATTGAGTTTACAATAAGAGATGTGAGGTAGAGCCAGCTCTGCAAGTTAGAGGAAAGAATCATCTAGCAGCAGGAAAGAACATGCTCAAAAATCCTGAGGAAGGACAGCATCTGATATTTTGGAAGCACTGAAAGGAAGATAATGGGAAACCAGAAAAAAAGCCAGTTGCTGATGTTAAAAATGTATTTAGAAGACAAATCATAAAGAATGTGGGCTTTCTTTAAGGCTATCCATGTTGTGAGGAAAATCTGAGAGGGTATTGAGATGGAATTTGGAGCTTAATTTTTGGAATACAGCAGTTTCTTAGATAGCAATGGAGTGGCCATCCCAAAGGGGTGTAGACTGATGGCTCTCCAACCCAGCTTCCAAGACGCCATGGTCTGTACAGGAGACTACAGCTTTCTCCCTCTATGAGAATCAATCCTAACTCGAGCTTTTCTCTTATCTTAATCCCTCTTTAATGATGGAGCCAGCGCCCCTACCACTATAACAAAATACCACAGAGACATTTCCAGTCCAGCTACATCCTCCCTATTCTCCCCTCTGCATCTCACTGCTGCCCCTGGGCCTTTGTTCATGCTGGTTCTTTGCAAAGACATGCCCTTTTTGCCATGCATGTCTCCAAAGCCCAGCTCTAGATTCTAAGACCACCATGATATCAGCTTTTTAGTTCTGAATGATGCCCTAAAATGTACCTTTATTGTTATAATAATAAAGAATCTCACCCACCCCCACAACACAGTTCATTTCTGTATCTTCAGACCTTGTAAATGTGACTTTCAATGGCACACAAAAAAAGGCTTTGCAAATGTGACTAAATTAAAGTCTGACTATCTTGACATGGAGAGATTATGCTAGATTATCTGACCGTATCCAAAATGCAGTAAGTGATGCAGAGAAGGAGTACACAGAACAGAAAAGGGAGGTGGTGTCACCATGGAGGCAGAGACGATCAAGCGACACAGCTACCCGCCAAAGAGCACCAGCTACCGCCTGGAGTCTGAAGAGGCTAGGAACAGATTGTGTCCCTGTCCTCCCAGAGAGAGTGAGAGTGAGCACAGCCTGTCAACACCTTGATTTCAGCTCAGTGGTAATGGTTTTGGGCTTCCGGCCTGCAGAACTGTGAGGGAGCAGATTTCTGTCATTGTAAGTCACTAAATCTGCGGTAATTCATTGCAACAGCCACAGGACACTAATACAACCACCTTGCTCAATGCCTTGGCCTCTTGTCCCTCCTGTCATCCTGATGGCTTCTCTGCTGGCTTTTTGGGTGCATTGCTGGCATTTCCTGCTCTCTGTCCCTTATTCATTCAGACCCACCTGTGTTTACGGCACTCTAACCCCACAGTCCAGGTAGCTGCTTCATTCCTCCTGCTCTCTTCATCTTAAAGTCACAGGGCTGAGCCAGACAGACTGGAGGCAAATAAATCCAGGAATAGCAAGGTTAAATCTTGGCTGAGAGGGTGAGGAGCCAGATGGAGCAGTGAGGGGACTCATTGGGTGGTCCACAGACACGGTGATGGCGAGTGGATGGATGAGTATATGGTGTTACTGTGTTTGGGTGCCTCGCTTTTTGAACTTTGACAATCCTAAAAGTATAGCCTTTTAAGAGCCTCTTATTGCAATGAATAGAGGCAAAAAGCAAAGCCTCCAGGCCTGAACTGTAAGAGAGAAACAGACAGAACTTAATGGGTGACTGGTGCTTAGGGGTGAAACAGTAAAAACACCAGATTTTAAGCCACAGCCCCTGGGAAAATAGTAGTAACATATACAGAAACAGAAAAGTTAGGGAGGGGCTGAGGAGATGGCTCAGTGGGATAAGCATTTCCCTAGCAAGCGCAAGGGCCTGAGTTCAATCCCCGGTTAGAGAGAGAGAGAGAGAGAGAAGTTAGGGAGCCCCATGTGTTTTAGAGAGAAAATTATGAATTCCTTATTGAATGTGTTGAGTTTTATCTAATTAGAAATGATCCCTTGGCAGTAATCTCCTACAGGAAGATCCCCCTAACTCACCCCTAAGCCTGGTACTTTCAGAATCCTCTGGTTGTGCCACAGAAGTGACAGGATAATAATCCTCGGTCATGAGTACAGATCTACTTTCCTGTTTTCCCTCACACAGTCTGTGAGCTCCTCGGTGACGATCTGATGTCTTATTATACTTCCCACACCAACACACCTAGAAGATGCTTAATAAATAAGCTTAAAATGAGTTAAGGCATGGAATTAAGCTCAGACAAGAGTTTTAGTCTAGAGATGAAGACCTTGAAGTTTCCTTTCACAATTGAGAGTTGAATCCATGATAAATATTACAACCGGAAGGGATGACAGTTTGGTCTTTTGTCAGCTGAGCTCCACGACCATGGGGGGTAGTGTTAGCTGAGTAGATTCCAAATCTTTGACCTAATAGTCGGGTGTCAGAGGTCATGGTAATTGAATAAGAAAGACGACAAGAGTCTGAGACTATCATCTATCCAGGGCTGTCATGAAACTAAAAGTAATTTTTCACTTCCCAGCCAGTTCAAGGTTCATTCACCCTTATTACTGTTGTCATGCAACATTATATTAAGCACCAGTCAGAGGCATAAAGACAGTCCATATGTGCTATGTCTTACTTCCAGGTACTTGTAATTATATTTTGTGCCATATCAAAAATCTGATCAAGTAGGAAACTCTGGAAAGAATATACTTCTTTTCTTTGATAGTATCATTCCTTAAAAGCTAAAAATGGTTTTGAGGATTCTTAAAACTGTATTTCAAGCATTACTAAAGAATTCCTTCCTATATATTCTCCATCAGGCTCTTTTTGTAGGCATCAAGGTATAGGATCAAATTCTTCAGAATACCTAATGAGATAGATAATAATCCTGGCTGATCTTAATTTCATGGGCTTGACTCATAATTGAATTTCCCTAGGAGTTCTATGCTGTATAGATAGAATCTAGTTAAGTCAAGAATGCACTCTCTATTATCTGCCTTAGCTATCTATACAGCAGAGCTACTAAATTCAACAATATCTATTGAGCTACTAATAAGTACAAAGCCTTGTGCTTGGTCTCTGCTAGACACAAAAATATAAGACATACTGTCTTGTTCTCCAGTAATTCACAATATTGGGGCAGTTAGGTTTGTGTACATATATCCTGATAGGTACATTTTATAAACATGCATATATATGAACATACACAAACACAAATGTGTATATATATATATATATATATATATATATATATATATATAAATGCTGTAGAAGTAGTGTAAAGAACAAAACTTTAGTGCAAAGTTTACCATTAATTGATTATTGGGTTGAAATAGCAAATATTTACATTGCTTGCTTGAAATAGTAATGACTCAATCTACAGTTCTCTAAATATTTGCTCTTTAACAAGGTGTAAGGAATGCTCCCTTGGCATGATGTATGCAGTTATTTGCTTCATAATTAACACAGAGATGTTCTTCTGGTAGCCACTGTTCTTGTTCCTTCACTTCCAGCACCTTGTTTTATCATCACAAGACTAGGGATGACCTCCTAGGGAAATACCGGAAGGCTTTTAGCACGATCTGGGTGACTGTGGTTTCTTTAGGTACAGACTCTGCTTTGCGCTGCACTGCTTGACTTCCAGTCTTAGTATTCAGCCCATCCTGTACTGAAATGTCTGACCATTAAGTCTCAACATCCCTGTGTGTCTCTCATGGTCTCAGGACTCTGCCTAAGACTTAGGAAAATGTGTGTGGTGCTGATTTCACATCCCCTGCATGCTTCTCCTGCTCCTTCTTCATGAGAGAGAAATTTTTACATGTCTGTACCACTGCCAAAGCACTGAGCCAAACATAACTGGATGACACTAAACATTCCAACATCTCCCTACCCTAACTTTTAAGAGAAAATGGTTGAGGAAAACCGTAGCTGTGTCTGTAGAATATTATCTTATATAAACCTATCACATAGGTAAAAGGCAAATGATAGTAAATGTGTGTGTGTGTGTGTGTGCAGAATCCCATAAGTATATAAAAATCTAAATGCTCAAGTGCTTTCTACACGATAACCTAGTATTTACATGGAGCCAATGTACATTCTCCCATATGCTTTAAACCATTTCTAGATTATTTATAATGCCAAACACAACCGAAATATCACATAAGCAGTTATTATACTGTATTGTTTAATTATTATACTTTATAACAACAGGGGAAAGCCAGTGCATATTCAGTATAGATGCAAATTTTATGAATATTTTTGATTCGTGGTTAGTTGAATCCATAGAGGCAGAACACGCAAATAGGGAGGGCAGATGTGCCTGTGTGTGTATAGGTAGCTGGGTCTATCCTAATGCCTGTATATACGATGTGTATGTGTGTAAACTTGTAATTTTGTACTTCACAGTTATTTTCAGAAACTCAGAAACTGCACCAGCAATTATAGCAATCTACAACAAGGCTGTAAGTGCTTTGATTGCATTACACAGACTTCCAGACTTAAAGCACTAATTTAGAAATTGATCACCATGCTTTCTTTAGCTTATAAATTTGGAGCAATTCATTCAACCTAAGTCTGTTATTTTAATAAGGTGAGACTGATAATATCTGCCCTTCTGAACTTTCAGGGTGGATTTAAGGCACATATAGGGTGATGGTGACCAAAACTCTTAACCTAAAGGAGGAGAGATGTGGTTGCTTTTGTTCAAATGTGTCTTTCATACCTTCAGGTCCTTTGCCATCTAGGCTACCAGGCCAACTTTGATCACTAAAGGTAATGAGGGTGGACTTCTTTGTGACTTTCCATTCAAATGACTTGTAGCCTTGGATCCTAAAACACTTGACACCTGAAGTAGTTTTCCTCAGAAAATTCAAGAACCTTTCCTGCCATATATTTAGCCAATAGGTGTTTTATTAAATGTGATTCTATGCCAGGCACAGTAATACACCTTGGAGAACCTAAGACAAATAATGCAGTTCCTTCCTACGAAAGGCTCAGAATCTAGCAAAAGGAAATTAAAGGGCCGGGGAGATGGCTCAGTGGAATAAGCGCTTCCCTGGCAAGTGCAAGGGCCTGAATTCAATGCATGGCACCAGAAAGGAAGAAGGAAAGGAAGGAAGGAGGAAAGAAAAAGAAAAGAGAGAAATAAAAAGTAAAGCCAGTAAAATTGTGTAAGTGTACATACACACTATGGAGACCAAACCGCCTGGAGGAGAAAGCGGGTGAACCTTGCAGCGTAGCTACGGAGCGTGGCAAAGGTTGCCGATGGCCTTCCTTCCCCCCACACCACTTACACCAAATGGTTTTGTGAGACAAATATTCTCTCACCTTTTCCTGCTACTGAACATATGACCCAGCAGCCAGAACACGGAGAATGGAGTAGCGAGTCCCTGAAGAAGTTGCCAAGATGATGCCCACACAAGTTATACTGTTGAAAGAGGAGACTGACAGCTCCCAAGGCATCCCTCAGCTTATGAGTAACATCAGTGCCTGCCAGGTGATTGCCAAGGCTGTAAGAACCACCCTAGGTCCCCATGGCATGGACAAGCTTATGGTAGATGGCTGAGGCAAAGCAACAATTTCTAATGATGGTGCCACAATTTTGAAACTTCTCGATGTGGTCCATCCTCCAGCAAAGACTTTAGTGGACATCGCCAAATCTCAGGATACTGAAGCTGGTGATGGCACTACCTCCGTAACACTGCTGGCTGCAAGGTTTCTGAAGCAGGTGAAACCCTATGTGGAGGAAGGTTTGCACCCCCAGGTCATCACCTGAGCTTTCCGCACAGCTACGCAGTTGGCAATTGAAATCAAGGAGATTGATATGACTGCTAAGAAGCAAGATAAAGTGGAGCAGAGGAAGCTGCTGGAGGAGTGCGCCATGATGGCTTCGAGCTCCAAGCTGATCTCCTAGCAGAAAGCCTCTTTGCTAAGATGATGGTTGATGCTGTGATGATGCTTGATGATTTGCTGCAGCTTAAAATGATTGGAACCAAGAAGATGCAGGGTGGAGCCCTAGAGGAGTCTCTGTTGGTGGCTGGTGTTGCATTCAAGAAGACTTACTCTTATGCTGGATTTGAAATGCATCCTAAAAAGTACAATAACCCCATGATTGCCTTATTAAATGTTGAACTCGAGCTAAAAGCTGAGAAAGACAATGCTGAAATCAGAGTCCACATGGTAGAGGATTATCAGGCAATGTCAATGCTGAGTGAAACATTCTGTACGACAAGTTAGAGAAGATCTGTAACTCTGGAGCCAAAGTTATTTTGTCCAAACTCCCTATTGGGGATGTGGCCACCCAATACTTCGCTGATAGGGACGTGTTCTGCACTGGCCGTGTGCCTGAAGAGGATTTGAAGAGGATTTGAAAAGGATAATGATGGCCTGCGGAGGCTCAATCTAGACCAGTGTGAATGCTCTATCAGCAGATGTGCTGGGCAGCTGTCAGGTGTTCGAGGAGACTCAGATTGGAGGTGAAAGGTACAATTTCATCACTGGCTGCCCCAAGGCTAAGATTTGCACCTTCATCCTCTGCAGCAGAGCTGAACAATTCATGGGGGAGACAGAGCGGTCTCTGCGTGACGCCATCATGATTGTCAGGAGATGGAGCTCTCTAAGTACCTTTGGGATTACTCAAAGACTATCCCAGGAAGACAGCAGCTACTGATCAGGGCATATGCTAAGGCCTTGGAGATTATCCCATGCCAGCTATGTGACAATGCTGGCTTTGATGCCACAAACATCCTGAAGAAACTACAGGCCCGGCAAACCCAGTGTGGCATGTGGTAGGGGGTGGACATCAGCAATGAGGACATTACTGACAACTTTGAAGCTTTCGTGTGAGAGCCAGCTATGCTGCGGGTCAATGCCCTGACAGCAACCTCTGACGCTGCATGCCTGATCGTGTCCATTGATGAAACCATCAAGAACCCTCACTCCACCGTGGATGCTCCTCCAGCAGCAGGCCGGGACCAGGGCCGCCTCCCTTGAGATCCCACCCATCACACTGGCTGGTAGCTGGCTATAAGTGTCCTTGCCCCCCTGGCTTGGCTCATTGGTATTATGAAGAAGTGGTAATAATAATTGATCTGTTCTGTTCTCACTGGAGGCTATTTAAATAAAATTTAAGACTGAAAAAAACTATGACCCAGATGCACTTGATGAAATAGAAATATGAATTCATTGGGTAGTTTGGGAGAGTGTTGCTCTCTGTAAAACTGTGGCAGATTGTGGCAGATTGTATTTATCAAAAACGAGTAAAGGGGCTGGGGAGATGGCTCAGTGGAATAAGTGCTTGCCTGGCAATGGAAGGGCCTGAGTTCAATCCCTGGTTCCACCAAAAAAAAAAAAAAAAAAAACTCCTTCCTTGCCGGGCATGGTGGCACATGCCTGTAATCCCAGCACTCGCTCAGGAGGCTGAGGCAGGAAGACTGTTGTGAGTTTGAGACCAGCCTGAGCTACAAAGTGAGTTTTGTCTCAAAAAAAAAAAAAAAAACACCAAGTAAAGCAGTATCTCCCATCTCATGCACTTGTCTGACAATGTGGTATTAAGAGATGGAAGCCACTAAGAGGTGGAAGCCATGTCCTCTTACCTCTTCCCTTGATCCTGGAGCAAGCTTCATCAGCATCTCAGCCACCAGAGAAGGTGGAAGAGACACTAGGTGACATGTGAGACTACATCACACAAGTGCTATATGCTTCTCTCATGTTCTGGGGACACCTTCTGGTCCATACTTTTCCAAGAGATCTCAGAGGAGGAAATGTATACAAACGCTCTGAGAGACAGCCCCCCAAAGTCCCAGCCAATAGTCAGTATCAGTGCCAGACAAATGGGCGAGGCCCTCTTTTGATGGCTGCACTCCCTGGCCATTGAGTCACCCCTAAGCTTTAAGTCTTCTCAGCTGCGAGTCCACATAGTAGAAAGCAGATATAAACTCTTGCACCACCATGCTCTACACAAAACCCTGTGCTGCAGAATCTATGAGCATAATAAAGTGGTTGTTTTATACCCTTAGCTTAAGAATAGCTTACTTTATAACTATAATGACTGGAATATAGATCTGACTGGCATTTTGCTTTGTCTTTTCTTAATTCCTTCATCCTGGGACCTGGGAAAGTGTGGGCCAGCTTACAGCCAGGTACTTAAGGCATGTTGTTGACTCTGACTTTGTTAACTTGCTGGACCAATACTCAACACTGCTCATCTCTAGTCCTCTTGGAATGTGTTAAAAAATAAGTCAATTTTTATTTGTTTAAGCCACTATATACCAAGTTATGTATTTGCTACTTGTGGTTAGAAGCACTCTCTAACTCATACAAGTGACCTGTTTTGGAGAGATTTGGTAGATGATGGGAGGCTAAAATTCTGTTTTAAAATGTTGATGACTGTCTAGTCAGAATAAAGGCAAAACAAGCAATAGTAGCCTGGTCTTCTAAGAAGTCTGACTTCTTAGAAGAAAATGAAAGGCATGAATTGGGAACCAGAGAGACTCTATGGGCAAATGTTATAGCATAGGAAGAAGTATCCAATGGAGTCCAAAAGATTAAAAACTGGAAAGAGAGAGAGAGAGAGAGAGAGAGAGAGAGAGAGAGAGAGAGAGAGAGAGAGAGAGAGACTCATTATTGTTACAATTTAACCCTGTACTGGCCCATTCTGATTTTAACAGGTTTAAGGGCTCTCCTAGAAATTTTAGAAGCAAAGCTCTTTTTAATTGCTAACTTTTTATTTATTTAATTATTTATGCAATTTTTTCATGGGTCTACAACTTGTATGGTTGCCCAGGGCCACAAGCACATTTGGGACAGCTCTGCCATTATTTCATTAGATGAACAATTTTTGAAAATGGAGCCCCATGTTTTCCTTTTGTGGCATTTAATAAATAATACAGTCTATCTAACCAAACACTTTCCTGCTCCTGTATACCTTACTTAGAAACAATATAAATTTAAGGATATTTGTCTTAGGAGAACTATGCTTTTTCTGTTTTTTTATTCATATGGCCCTTGGGATCCTATACCATTTATTGTATATCATTATTCAAACTATTATTTGAATTATTGTTAAGCTAAATTCTTCAGATTTTTCAATGACATATTTTGTCACATAGACATGCCCTCAGTGGTCCACTAAGACAATAGCCTTTTCCATTCAAGAAATTGTCCTTCCCTGTAATCCTTACATTAGACTTCTACAGCTCCTCACTTAAGTCCATCAGACCCAGGTGTCCTCTGGATGGCACTGGTATCACAATGGTAAACTGCACTGGAAGATTTCAGAGTTGTCCTTCAAGAACTAAACTGTGCCACATAGCACCCAGATGCTTGAGCACCTTAGTGGCCCGCTATTGATGATGTCTTTGGTATGGTCAACTGAAATACTCTTTCCATAGCAATTATGATTAGTCCTATCCAACTTCCCACCCACCTCAGAACTACAATAGTACCTACAGGATCAGCTCCAGATCAATCCCTGGGATACACTTCATGAGGCAAAGTCTTAGTATGAGCCAACTATAAAGATCCTCTTAGAGATGGAATGATCTTTGTTGCTATGCTCCTGACATCTCTTTGCTGCCCAGAAGACCTCAGGATGTCTCTCTGAGAACTTGGATAGCTAGTGGTTAAGTGGGTAAAAGTTCACCAGTTCCCATGGATGCAGACAAGCAAAACAGGATCACTAGTGCCATCTGTGTTGAACTTGAGGAAACTGGGCATTAGCCACTGTTCTCTGTAAACCCTACCCAAGGCAGAGCAATGGGAAAACAGGCTATCCCATGAAGCCACTATTTTTGGCCATCAGGTATGTGACATAATTATAGATCAGGATTCCAGAGCTATGGTTCATTCTCTCCCTGCATGTAAGCAAGGGTATCCATTATAGTGTGAGCCGGAGTAGTCTTGCTGTCATAAAATTCTCTGTGCTCTGCCAATGCTTCTATCTGCTCTAATCTCTAGAAAGTAGTAATCCTTTTATTTATGATCTCCATCATCTTGTCTTACTCAATAATGTCAAAGGGTTGAAATTATACAACCTGTAGACTTTCAGATTAGCCTTTTTTATGTAAGTTATTTAATTAGGTTCTTAGTAAGAAATTTAGAACATTAATTTATGAGGACAAATTACATTTGTCAGAGCAAGGATGGATCACAGGTAGCCCCAGAGCTGAAGAACAGCTTTGATTTTTGCTAAAATCTGTGAGTCCATCTCTTTCTAATCCACCTTGCACTGCTCTGAAATCTGGTATCTCTCTTTCTCAGTGTTGAAGATCTCACCCTCCTGGTGTCTGGTCTTCCGCAGCTTCTTCTTCTTGAAGTAAGCATCAGTGAGGTGTTTGGGGATTTTCACTTTGCTGATATCAATTTTTGTAGAAGTGGCAATGACAGATTTCAGGTATGTTCTTCACAGAGGAACACGATTAAGGCTAAGAGGCCCAGTCACAAGTATCAAACCACTGGCCAACTGCTTCAGGAAGACCACTCTCTTGCCTCTGTGATGCCCAGTGAGGATGATCAAGATGGTGCTGGGAGTGATGCCAGCTTGAAGTTTCCTCACATGCTGACTGAAGGGTTTCTTGCTTTCAGGGCACATCTTCAGTAGTATCTAGACATTTTTCAAAGCTTAACCACTTGAGTACCTCCATTCTTGTCCCCATTGACTGGTTTTGTGATCTTAGCAAGAACTTTCTTCTTCCTTTTTTTTCTCAACCTTTGATTTATCAGCTGTGTACTTTCTCTTGTTGAAAGTCTTTCTAGAATACATAGCAGATCGGGAGTATTTACCAATTCCTTAACCAAGAAAGGATTTCAGCTGCAGTAGGGCTGTCCCTTCTTGGACTTTTTTGCCTTCTTCACCTTACGCTTTTTACCAGTACCACAGGCAGCAGCTTTCTGGCTTCCAGTTTCTTCCCTTTAAGTGTCTGACTTAGTTTTTTCACCCACCATCTTGCAAGATGAGAAAGACCATAATTAGCCTTTTTCACTTTCCAGTCTACACTTTCTCTATGTCTTTTTAGGGTTTGGTAGTCACTTCTTTTTAGCACTGAATAATATTCCATTGTCTGATTACTACTACTGTTTATTATCCAGATCTGATACTGTGGTACTTCTAGATCTTCCCTGAAAATAACTATGAAAGGCAAATACAAAAAATCTTTGTAATAATGTTGAAAAACTTCTTTACCCTAACCATTATTTAGTCTACTTCCAACTGAATGAAGGTCATTTGCTTACCTCAAGTCTGGGCAGTTATAAGTAAAGGTTAGAGGCCACTTTTGAAAATGAATTTTAGAATTTGTTTTTCATTACAAATGATAAAAACATTACCAGAAAGGCAAAAAACAGAATTCTACCCATCCAAAAGAAAAGCCAATAAGAAGCACCAGGCATTTGATACCTATCTTCAAAACATATATTATTTATCTGTCCATGATAGAGAGATCCCATGATCCAGTTCTGCAGAGAATGTAACCTAAAATTATTTCTGCCAAATACCTCAAAGGAGTGTAAGATATATAGGCATACTATTTTTGCAATTTTTCCTTTTCCTTTACTACCCTGTGTCCCAAAAATACAGCTCAGATCTCACATTTCAAAACTCCACAGAAAATATCCTTCTCTAATCCTAAAGACCCTCTTTTTTTTGTCTTTTTGTCTGCCATCACAGTTCTCACCACAAAAACCCAAAGATTTTCATCCTGTAGCACAAGTCCATCCACAGAGAATGAGGGAGAGAAAGAAAACTCATTGGCAGAGTTGGAATTCGCTTTTGTAGGTGGGCATAGTGGAGAACTGACATCATGTCACTGGCAATCATTTTTTGTCTTAAATGTGCATTTAAAAAAATGAATGTCTATAAAATACAAGGTGATTAAATAATATACTCAATATGTAACAAATATTCAAAACAGTTTATTATAGTAAAAGATGCACTGTCATTATCCCTTCAAAATGCATTCCTTTCAAATACATATATTTATCCCATCACCCCTGCCACTTTCTAAAGCAGTTCTAGATATACTCTTGTGTGAGTGTCTTCAGTAGTATTGTGGTAGCTGCCTCAAAGTCCTGAACTGATGCATTTACAGTAATTTCTGTCAAATAAAAGCATTATTGTGTGTCCTGTTCCACCTTACCAGATCCATCTGACATTGTGGGACTTCTGGCTCTTCCCTGAAGTCAGATTGACTATGAAAGACAAACATAAGGCTGGCCAAATAGCTCAGCAGATGAAAGCGTCTGCAAGCAGGTGCAGGGACCAGGGGTTCAATCCCCAGGCCTGCCATGCTGGCCCCACCCTTGGGGTGCACTGAGAGGGCAATTGAGACTGGGTGTGGTAGTACGCATCTGTAATCCCAGCTCTTGGGAGGCTGTAAATAGGAGAATCAGTACAAGTCCGATCTAATAGTGAGACCCTGAACACCCTGCAGACCTCTCCCTAAAAATAAAAAGAAAGACAAACATGAATAATCTATGTAATAATTCTGAAAGTCTTCTTTACCCAGATTGCTACAACTTCTACACATAGAAGTATTCATGATAAGGGCCAGTGAGATAACTCAACAGACTAATTGCCTGCTTAGGCAAACACAGGGACCGGGTTCAGTCCCTAGTACCACATGCCACACCGGCTCCACCCTCTGGTGCACTGAGCCAGCCACCAAGACTGGGCGTAATGGTGCACATCTGTAATCCCAGCGCTGGGGAGGCTGAAAATAGGAGGATCACTATGAGTCTGAGCTGTGTAGTGAGACCCTGCACCAAATACATTTAAAAAATAAAACAGTCATGATAAATTCCACTCTTACTTGAATATTTGCACATATCTTCCATTACTAACTTAAGATAAATCTCCAAAAGTGGGGATTCAGTACATTAGTTTGGATATTTTCAGCTACATGTGTGGCACGCAGTGGTTATTGATGGCAATGGGAGCCTGTATTTGTATAGGAGATAAAATCACAGCTAAAATGGTGATTCATCTCATGCTGTTAAAGGCCTAGATACTTCCTATCTCCTCACTCTGCCAGTCCTAGGCAATCACCACAGCAGTATTCCAGTTGGCAGGACAGGAAAAGAGAGAACAAGTAGCCACACAATTACCTTTTAAGACTCAGCACATCATTCCTACACCTCAGTCTGCTCTCGTCCCATTGTCTAGAACGTACCCATATGCTACTCCTAGCTGCAAGGAAGGCTGGGAACAGAATCCACAGTCAGAATAGCCTGACTGAAAAATCCTACAATAGAAAAAAAAAAAAAAATAACAAGCATACATATTTTTAAGATTTTTGACCCACAGTACTTTGTTGGTCTGCAAAAAGACTGTGACAATTTACACTTTCGTTACACTTGCTGATACAGAACATTTTAAAATACTCATTAAATTAATAATGAAGATGATGATTACCATGTTACTTTATCTTACATTTTCTCAATTTCCCTTCATGTTCTCATCATTCTGTTCACCATTGAAATACATCTTGGCAACTGATTTTAGACCTAGGCTTATGTGGGATGCCCAGGGTTCAACTTTTGAGGCTCGCATAGGGCATCCCATAGTGCCCACTTCTCCCCAGGCTATGTTTTAACAGGTGACTTAGTCCTGATTCTTGGGAATGGTTCCTTCCCTCTCACTGTAGATGAGCCTGTTGTTGCCAAGTAGGTTTGCTGCCAAAATTTATTATTCAAACTTCACAGCACAGTGAGTCACCTCCCTTGAATCTAAGGAAAACTTACTCAGAACTTGAAAAGACAATTACTTCTAATGCCATGTAGACCCATTTCTGTGTTATCTTTATTCATTTAGTCTTACAGGTCACCCAGAACCACCTGTCCAAAATTAGATTATGTAGTCTGATCTATACCCACTAGTACTCAGATATATATGTCAGGAAAACAAATGTGCTGAAGTAATAAATGCCCAAATTCAGCACATAAGCCAACGAATATTTTTTTCTGAACTAATTTTTATTAAGAAAAATATACATAGATACAACTCAAAGAAATAAAAAAGCTACCTGAACTTGAGGACATGTTAATTAAAACAAGCCAAATACAGAAAGACAAATAATGCACCATACCACTTGCATATGCAGTCTTCAAAATTGAATTCATAGAAGGAGTGGAGAAGTGTAGTAACCTGGACCTCAGAAACATGTTTGTTAAAGAACACTACATTTTAGTCAGGCAAAAGGAGTAAGCTTATCATGGCTGACTACAGTGAATGACAATATATCATGTACTTGAAAATTTATCAAAAAGCCCATTAACCATATAAATATGAGTCTCTAACAAAGATTATTTTTATGCTTATGTTTTAGTCTATCTTGAGCCCTTGTGGCCAAAGGTGCACTTCATGCCTCTTATTTAGGGAGTTGGATTATAAAATACACCAGCTGGAATGTGGCCAGTCACCAACATGGCAAGTCAGGCATTCAATAATAAAGGGCTTTTTATACAAATATGGCATGGTATTTCTACTTGCATCTTACTTATTGGTCAAATCAAATCAATTGCCCCTGATTTCAGAGGGTAAAAGTATAGTTCTCTATGTGCCTTGAACAAGAAAGCCAGAAATGCTAGGAATAGCACTTAACTCACATACTGCATTTATGGAGGTAGGGGTAAGAGAGTGGTTTTCAGATTTCAAGAGGAAGGGGGCCCCTAAATGCACCTTGGTTGGTTGCCTTCAGGGACTGTGCATGCTTTCAACAGTCCTCGGAAGCTTGCAGGCTCAGTAAACTTTTTTACTCACTTTGAATTTCCAACACCTGGCATATTGTATGGCATGTGGTAATTGGTTGACAAATGTTTACTGAATGAAGGATGAGACCATCTCTGGAAAAACTATTCCATACAAAGAAGTGGAGGCTGAAATAAATGCACAGGACCCAAGAGTTGAAGAGGAAGGTCTCGTGTTTGGGACAGCCCAAGTGACTACACAGAAGATGCTAAAAGTAAATAAGAAGTGGGGAGCCTGGGAACATGTCAGCCAGGGCAGAGCAGAGTACTGACCCTACTCTTATTGTCACACACCCACACCCACACTTCACTCACACAGACACAGACACAGACACACGCACACGCACACGCACACACACACACAGTGTATCCATCTTGCCACTGAGTATACACCTTTATTCATTTTTAAAAAGAGCTTGGTAATAGTCAACTACCTTTTAACATTTTTATCTATTTATTCATTTGTATAGGGTCTCACTACACAATTCAGACTCATAGCGATCTTCCTATCTCAGCCTCCTCAGTACTGGGATTACAGGTGTGCACCACCACACTTGGCCAGCACAGCATGCCCAGAGTTCCCAGGCTGGCAAAGCATGCAGTACAGGGAATCAAACTTGGGTCCTTCAGTTTGCCAGGCAGGTGTTTAGACTACTGACCTATCTCCCCTGCCCCCACAACTACCTTTTTAAAAAGCAAAAATAAGAGGCCTACAAAATGCCTATGATTTAACATTTCATAGGCAAAAGGAGAATATGAATTCATTTTCAGCCCAAGTCCCAGCGCAGCTCAGCTGGTGAGTGAGAGCCCCAGGCCGGCCACGCAGGAGAGACAATTCACAGCGGTCCCAGGTCCCACCGAGCAGCCCAAGTCACAGCACAGCGCAGCCTGTGAGTGAGAGCCTCAGAGGTCAGTGCTACAGAAAATGACAAAGGCAAGGAGAAAAATACAATCTCAGGCCTCGAGTCCACCAGTAAATGCAGAGGACACTACCTCAGCTGAAATGAATGAATTAACAAATACTGAAGAAAACGAACAAAACCAAAAATGTATAGAGGAACTCAGAGGAGTATTAATTCCTGAAATAAAAAAGAAATATGTGAATATATAACACCTGAAATAAAGAATCAAATGTAGAAACATCAGAAGGAAAACCAACACTCACCCAGAACAAGTGCAGAGAACATAACTCCAGCTGAAATGTATGAATTAACAGCGTCTGAAGCAAAGAAACAACAGCAGGAAGGGCATGAGGAGCTCAAAGCAGAAAGAAGTTCTGAAATCAAAAAAATTCTTTGAAAAACAAGAATTCTTTGAAGTCATAGCATCTGAAATACAGAAACAAGTCCGGAAATATACAGAGGAAACCCTACTTGGAAGAAAAACTGCAGAAAAAGAATTAATAACTACTTCTAAAGAAGACATGGATAAAAAAAAAAAAGAGGAGATCAGAAATATGATGGATTCTTTGAAAGAGCAATACAGAAAAGAAATAGAATGCATGAAACAGAGTCAGAGAATATAGAAGAACTAAAAATATCAATCACGAGTCTGCAAAAGAGTTTGAGTGAAAGCGAAGACAGAGTTTCAGAACTTGAAGAAGCTGGTGCAGCTAGTGAAAAGGTGAGAAAAGATCTATTAAAAACAATGAGAACGCAGGAAAAAATAATCCATCACCTGAAAGATGACACCAGGATGAACAATGTGAGATTAATTGGTATCAATGAAAATGAAGGAGTCAATACAAATGACATAAAAAGAATCTGGGGAGAAATAATCACACAAAACTTCCCAAATATGAGGAAACAAACCAACATTCAGGTAACCGAAGCACACAGAACACCAAATAACCTCAACCCAAGTAAAAACACACCGAGACATATAATAGCCAAGATCCCAGAAATCCAACACAAAAATAATATACTGAAAGCTGCTAGAGAGAAGAAGCAGATCACACTCAAAGGAAAACCCATCAGAATGACAGCCAACTTCTCTACACAAACCATGAAGGCAAGGAGAGCCTGGAGCAGAGTTCTTCAAGTCCTATATGAAAACAAATTCCAGCCCAGACTATTATACCTTGCAAAACTCTCTTTCAAGTTGGATGGAGAAGTGAAATACTTCCACGACAAAGAACAACTAAAGAATTTCATGATGGCAAAGCAATCCCTACATCAGCTACTGAAACATGTTCTAGAGAGAGACCACAATGACCAAA
This sequence comes from Ctenomys sociabilis, assembly GCA_004027165.1. Lineage (NCBI taxonomy): Eukaryota > Metazoa > Chordata > Mammalia > Rodentia > Ctenomyidae > Ctenomys > Ctenomys sociabilis. Next base: position 138,598 of record PVKA01001458.1, read on the forward strand.
ACTCCATGAATGAGAATGGAAGGAACCCACTAAACAGAACAGACAATTAAATACAGGTTACAAAGGAGTAAACAACACCAGGTAAATATCATGACAAACATAAGTCAGCACATTTCAATTATAACTATCAATGTAAACGGACTCAATTCTCCAATTAAGAGAAATAGACTGGCACAGGGGATTAGGAAACAAAATCCAACAATATACTGTATATAAGAAACACAGTTAACTCAAAAGGACATTCATAGGCTCAAAGTCAAAGGAAGGAAAACAATACTACATGCCCCAGCACCTCAGAAAAGAGCAGGAGTAGCAATTCTGTTCTCAGACAGTCTCAACTTCAAACCAAGAAGGATCAAACGGCACAAAGAAGGCCACTATATATTGGTCAGGGGAAAAATCCAAGAGGAAGAGGTAACACTCATAAATATCTATGCACCAAGCACACGAGCACCCAACTATGTAAGACAAATCTTAATAGACATGAATAACCTAGTATCTAAGACCACAATCCTAACAGAAGATGTTAGCACCCTCTCATCTCAAAAAGATAGATCAAGCAGACAAAAAATTAGCAAAGAAGTAGCAGAACTGAACCAGAGCTTGGAACAAATGGACCTGGTGGATATATACAGAGTGTTCCACCCAACCACAGCTGAGTACACATTTTTTCAGCTGCACACGGGTCATTTTCCAAAATAGACCACATAATAATCCAGAGGTCATGCGTAAGTATATGCAAGAAAACAGAAATTATCCCATGCATATTATCTGACTACAGTGCAATGAAAGTGGAACTAAATGACAGAAGAAACCACAAAAACCCGCCAAATTCATGGAAATAAACAACATCCTACTCAGCAATCAATGGGTCACAGAAGAAATTAAACAAGAAATTCAACAATATCTACAATTCAATGAAAACTCAAGCACAACTTTCCAGAATTTATGGGATTCAATGAAAGCAGTTCTTAGAGGGAAAATAATAGCTATGAACTCACACATTAGGAAAACAGAATGGGGACAACACCCTAATGTTGCACCTCCGACAACTAGAAAAAGAAGAGCAAACAAAGCCCAGAGCGCAAAGACAGGAAGAAATCATAAAGATTAGAGCAGAAATTAATTCAATTGAGATGAGGAAAACAGTTCAAAGAATCAGAAAGTTGGTTCTTTGAAAAACTAAATAAAATTGATAAGCCTCTTGCCAACCTCATTAAAAAGAGGCAAAGGAAAATCCAAGCAGAAGCGATAAGGAATGAAAAGGGTGAAATCACCACAGACCCAGGGGAAATTCAGAAGATTATCAATAGTTACTTTGAGAATCTTTATGCTCACAGAATGGAAGACACAGAAGAAATGGACAGATTTCTCAAAATGTACAAATTACCAAAACTGAATCAAGAAGGTATAACAACTCTCAATAAGCCGATAACAGCCAACGAAATACGAAATGTAATAAAAAGCCTACCGTCATAGAAAAGTCCAGGTCCTGATGGATTCACAGCTGAATTCTACACGAAATTTATAAAAGATGTAATCCCTCAAACTCCTCAGACTCTTCAATGGAATTGAAAAGGAAGCAGTCCTCCCAAAATCATTTCTAGAGGCAAGTATTATACTGATTCCAAAACCAGGGAAAGACACAACCGAAAAGGAGAACTACAGGCCAATCTCCCTCATGAACATAGACACAAAAATCCTCAGTAAAATCCTAGCAAATAGAATACAGCAAATCATCAAGAAGATCATAAACCATAACCAGGTAGGATTCATCCCAGGGATGCAAGGATGGTTCAATATTCAAAAATCTATAAGGGCCGGCGGTATAGCTCAGCAGACTAAGCGCTTGCTTAGGTAAGCGCAGCAGCCAGGGTTCAATTCCTGGTTCCACATGCTGCACCGGCCCCGCCTTCAGGTGTGCTGAGCCGGTGATGGAGTCCAGGCATGGTGGCGTGTGCCTATAATCCCAGCCCTAGGGAGGCAGGAAGCAGGAGGATCACTGTGACTATGGGCTGCATAGTGAGACCCTGTTAAAAAAAAAAAAACACCAAAAAATCTATAAATTTAATACACTATGTTAATAGAGTGAAATCTAAAAACCACATGATCATCTCAATTGATGCAGAGAAAGCTTTTGACAAAGTCCAACACTCATTCATGTTCAAAGTCCTACAGAAAATTGGAATAGATGGACTCTACTATAACGTGATAAAAGCCATCTATGACAACCCAAAAGCTAATATAATCCTAAAAGGGGAAAAACTGAAATCTTTTACTCTTAAATCAGGTACAAGACAAGGATGTCTTCTATCACCCCTCTTATTCAATATAGTCTTGGAATCCTTATCAACAGTCATTAAAAAAGAGAGAGAAATAAAGGGAATAAGAATAGGTAAAGAAGAAGTTAAAATATCATTATTTGCAGATGACATAATACTTGACTTGGACAACCTCAAAAATTCCACCAAGAAACTACTAGAACTGATTTGGAAATTCAGTAGCATAGCAGGAAACAAAGTCAATAGCATTCCTCCACACAGATAACAAGCACACTGAAAGGGAAACAATAGAAACAATACCTTTTACAATAGCACCACAGAAAATGAAATACCTTGGGATTCACTTAACCAAGGAAGTCAAAGATTTTTTCACAGAAAATAAGAACACCCTAAGAAAAGAGATTATAGAGGATCTCAGAAAATGGAAAGATATTCCATGTTCCTGGATAGGAAGAACCAGCATCGTGAAGATGGCCATATTCCCAAAGTTGCTGTACAGATTTAATGCAATCCCTATCAAACTGCCACCAACATACCTCCCAGACCTAGAGAAATCATTCCTAAAATTTATTTGGAACCATGAATGACCTAGAATAGCAAAGGCAATCTTGGCCAATCAAGACAAGGCAGGAGGCATCACAATTCCTGATTTGAAATTATACTACAAAGCCACTGTGATAAAATCAACATGGTATTGGCAATGAAATAGACCTGAGGATCAATAGAATAGATTAGAAAATACAGAGGCATCTACAATCACACTCAACCATCTGATCTTCGACAAAGGAGCCAAACAAGCTTGCAGGAAGAAAGATAGCTATTTAACAAATGGTGCTGGAAAACCTGTCTTTCTACATGCCAAAAACTAAAACTTGACCCAGCTCTATCACCATGCACTAAGCTAAAGTCAAAATGGATTAAAGATCTAAACATTAAAACAGAAACTCAATCTCCTAGAACAGAAAGTAGGAGGAACTCTTGAAAACATAGGGGTAGGTAAAGAGTTCATGAACAAATATATATTCGCACGGGAAACACTTGAAAGAATAACCAACTGGGATCAACTCTTCTTGAGGAGTTTCTGCATATCAAAACAAATTGTCAACAAAGTGAAAAGACAACCCATAAATTTTGAAAAAATCCTAATAGACAATCAGACAAAGGTTTGCTGTCTAGAATATATAAAGAACTAAGATATAACAGGACCCTCAAATTTAAAGACCCAATTTAGAAATAGGCCTCTGAGATGAATACATACTTCTCAGAGGACAAAATTAAAGAAGTGAATAAATATATGAAAAAATGCTCCACATCGCTAGCCATCCATGAAATGCAAATAAAAATAACACTGAGATACCATCTCACTCCAGAAAGAATGGCTATCATAAGGAAATCAATGAACAACAAATGTTGGAGAGGGTGTGGGGAAAAGGGAACACTTCTCCACTGCTGGTGGGAATGTAGATTGGTACAGCCATTGTGGATATCAGTGTGGAGACTCCTCAAAAGAGTAGGACTGGAAATCCCATTCAAGCCAGCTATCCCCCTACTGGGAATTTTCCCAGAGGAACTGAAAACATTATATCATAGTGATATATGTGTACCTATGTTTATATCAGCACAATTTGTGATAGCAAAATCTTGGAAACAACCAAGATGTCCGTCACATGAGGAATGGTTGAAAAAGATGTGGTATTTCTATATAATCGAGTATTATTCAGCTGTAAATAATGATAAACTTGAAGCATTTATATTGAAGTGGATGCCACTTGAACATATACTCATAAGTGAAATAAACCAGACACATATGTTCAAACATCATACAGTCTCCCTAGTATAAGAAGACAAAAGAAGAAATACATATAGATATGTACAACAACAACTAAAGACAATTGAGTCAGATAGTTAGGGCAAACTTAATGGCACATGCTGCAGGGTACTAATCAGCTTTTCTTCTGGATGGTTAACAACCTAAGTGCACAGATAAAAATTAGAGGAATAGAAGAACTGCAAAGCCAGCCAACATTTTGGCCCTAGCCAAATGTTACAGTACAGGTTCTCTTATGCACTGAGGTCAGCGAAGTCTCAGGGCATAACAGAACCTATACTGTAACATCATGAAACTCATTTGTGCCCCAAACTTTCTGATCAAGGAGATTATGGAGCCACAGAGGAAAGAGACTGATGATCTATAGTGTGCCTGGGGAGAGTCACATGGAGAAAAAACTTTCTCTCAGGCTCTCATAGAGAGCAAACTGGTCAAGCATTGGCCATGACTCATCTGCATGGATGACACAAGGGTCTACAGAGTAAGGTACAGGATTATAAGACAAACCCTGAGGGGACTTCACTGATCTTATCAGAAACAAAAGCTAGATCTTTTGGTATATAGGTCTTGATCTATCTCATCTTAACCATCCAGCAGAAAACTATAAAAATTAGGTATATAACGTGGGTCCGTAACAATAAGTTGAGCTGTAAATGGCTATAGTCAACAACTTCTTCAGGTAACTCAATATTATTGTGGAATGCTGCATTGTGTTGGATTGTGTCACCGAGTTCAGGCACCTAAATTGGTTTAATGACAATGAAGTGCTCATCTTTGCCAGGTCTAGACAAAAAAAGGGGGGGGATAGAAAAGAAGAATCATGATGTGTGTGTATAAACAGTATAGTTAGGATAAATATGCCGTGCTTCTGCATAATTCTATGAGAAGCAAGATTTGCATTTATAGTGGTTGAACAAGATATCATGTTGGCTTCTAGTACAATGGACAACCACTAGGAACAAACAAGGTAGAAAGTATTAATTATTGAATCTGTAGTATGATTCAGGTATAAAAAATAAGATAAGTAAACAGCTACACTCTCTTAATTCACTGATAAGAGACATCTGCTATAATATTGTCAGTAAGTATAATATCACGTATGCACCTTGTATGATACCAAATGATTACAAAAACAGTTTGCAATGAATTAATTTATCAAATCTGTCCTGTTAATTTGTCTTGAAACTGTCTCATTGGTATTTGTACTTCAATAAAATTAAATAAATAAAAATGAATTCATTTTCAATGTCTTTTTAATTTTTTAAACCAAATGATTTAAAGTTATGTCTATAAAAGTGCTTCATTACAAGACTCAAAATCAACCTCAAGTAACTTAAATCAAAGACAAAACAAACAGACAAAACTTAATAAAGAGCGAATGAAGGCAGGAGACAGGAAAAGAGATGTTGTGGGACTGTTCTGCTACAATGCTGTATATGGTTAGATTTCTAAATTTCTGTGTAAAAATATGAAATTGTTTATTCCTACTTTTTAAATATATTTTAATTTTTTCTTCATATTTTTAGGGACTTAAAGTTTAACATATCAATACTTGATGAAAAATACTTGTTCCATGTTATGCCTAAGATGTTTGATATTCAGACAGACTGTGAGGCTAAGCTCAACAGCCTAGGTTGTAGGGTAATAACAATAAGCTTCTCTTCTGGAGGGTTAACAACCTAAGTTTGCAGAACAAAAACTAGAGAAAAAGGAGGGCTACAAGGACAGTCAACATTTTGGCCCTAGCCTTTCAAGGTTAGAGAAGTCTCTGGACATAGGAGAACCTGAACTGTAACATCCTGCAACTCAGTTGTGTCCCAAATTTTCTGATCAAGGAGATTATGGCACCACAGAACAATGTGATCAACAATATAGAGTGTGCCTAAGGAGAGTCACAGGGAGAGGAAACATTCTCTCAGGCTTTCACAGAGAGCAAATTGGTCAAGCAATGACTGTGGCTCATCCACATGGCTGACACTGACAAAGGATCTATAAACTGTGCTACAGAGTTTTAAGATAAATCCTGAGGGGATTTGAATGATCTTATTAAATACAAAAGTTACATTTCTTGTTATATAGGTCTTGCTTTATCTTGGTCTTAACCATCTAGCAGAAAAGTATAATAACAAAGTACAAAAAGTAAAACCATATTAATATGCTGAACTGTAAAGGGCTCAAGTGAACAACTGATATGGCCAGTCCTATGGATAACCCACTACTATTATGGACTACTGGACTATTTTGGAATATTTTGCTGAATTCACACACCTATAATATTTAAATGACAAAACTAAACAAAAAAGGGGATACAAATGAATGACCATTTTGTGTCTGTGTATTCAAAACAGGATAGATATACAGTTACATTCTCTTAATTCAATGAATAGAAAGACTTATTCTAATAGTGTTTGTAAATAGGATATCATGTCTGCATCTTGTACAATGAATAACCAGTATGCAATGTATTAATTATTGAAACTATCCTACTAATTTGGAAACAAATTTTAAAGAAACAGATAGCAAAGAAATTGTGAAAGCCTCAAAAAACCGAAGAAATTCCTTGGGTCTCTTTCAACAGAGAAAATTTGACTCCAGCCACCACGCATTCCTCTGTATCTGTATGGAGGTTCTAACTGCAGAAGAGTATCTGCTTTATTAGAGTTATACGGATCCACCCATATGTCCACCTTTATGTGAAATGAGGAGGAGAAGTAGGAGAAGGAGAAAGAGAATGCCTCTTATCTCACAGAAGTTCTAGAATCACATGAATGGAAGACAGGGCACTTGTCCAAAGGAAGAAGCACTGATCAGAACAAAAGTGTAGCTGTTTGTGACATATTAAGCTTAAAAATTAAAAAGTAAGTATAGGTATACAGGAATATAATAAAAATCCTCCATATTTCCATAAAACACAATTCATGTTTTATAATTACAATGCATTAATCATATATAATTTTTCTCTTGCATGAACTGAGTGATTGTATGTATCCTACACCATAATTCACCATTTTTTTTTTTTTTTTTTTTGTCTTTTTGAGACAGGGTCTCACTATGCAGTTCAGGCTGGCCTTAAGCTCACTTTGTAGCTCAGGCTGGTCTCGAACTCACAACAATCCTCCTGCCTCAGCCTCCCGAGTGCTGGGATTACAGGCATGCACCACCATTTTAAACTTCAAATATTTGAAGAAAATCCTAAACATAGCAAGCATCACAGCATAATACCCCAGTTGTCAAACAGCTCCAAGTCCAAACCTTCCACTACTAACATCTGCTTGTTGTTCATCATTTTTCTCCATAGTTAAAGTGAAAATGTGACTTGACATGCAGGCCCCAGCCCTGGGGCAGGCTGAGATGACTATTGAGACTGGGCATGGTGGTGCGCCCTGTAATCTCAGCTCTTGGGAGGCTGTAAACAGGAGGATCACTATGAGTCCAATCTAGTAGTGAGACCCTGAACACTAGGTAGACCCTCCCCTAAAATAAAAAAAAAAGAAAGAAAGAAAAAAAAGACACACAGTCAGAAAAGAAAATGTGACAAAGAAAACTGTTACAGGCTGACAGCGAGGCATGCTTTGTCACATGCTTTGTCTAGACACAGACACAAAGCTGATGCCTTGGTCTAAATGTCACTCCTGCCCAGGCAACATATAGTGCTTACATCGCTGCCTTAAAACATTCATCATTGTGTGTGTGTGTGTGTGTGTGTGTGTGTGTGTCCTTTGTCTGCATAAAATATAACCCTGATTCAAAAGAAAGTTAATGATACAAGCAGTAAAGCTAAAGAGAAACTGAAAATCATGATAAAGTTAAAGAAATAATTTTAATTCATCATTAAAGTCCTGGAAAAATGAATTTATAAGTGCAATTTTTGGGCTTCAGAACCAAGGATTTGGTTTTCTATTA